>SJYA01001697.1:2341991-2356819 GCA_006410615.1 Neotragus moschatus | reverse complement strand
TCTCCAGATGGGGATGCTGACTCAGAGAGGTCAGGGTCACGCAGAGCAAAGGGGCCAGGATTTGGAGCCACACTTGTCCAGCTCCAAAGCACACGTTCCTCCCACAGCTTTTGTAGCTTCCCCGGAGAGAGAGCAGAGGGTCCCTCCTTGGAGAGTTCGGCTTCCTTGGGACCGTCCAGTCTTCCCTGACGTGGCTTTTCTAACCCTGTTGCTAACCAGCGTGTTTAATTTGTAGTTTGCAGATGGTCTGTCGGGCTTGGCCCCCACTAACACGGCATCTTCTCCATCCAGTCTTCATGTATGTATTGTTTACCTGTTTGTGGGCACCTTGATTTCCCCGGGGGGACTGGGTGGGGTTAGGGATTTAGGAAGGGAGAAGAGGGTGGGAGGGGAAGAAGGGAGTTTCCTGAGCCCTGGCAGAAAATAGTTCACCTGCCCTGTGTGGTAGTGGAGGGGTGGGGAGAAAGCTAAGCAAAGATTCTCAGAAACAGATGAGTCTTGGTGCATCCTGGGATTTACCTTAATCTTGCTTCTCTGCGTGAGGGCTGAGGTCTTGGTTGGGATTGCATGGGCCAGGGGAAACAGGGAAGTCTCTGGACCGTGACTGCTGGGAGGCGGGACATGAGAGGCCTCTATGGGCAAGAGGCCTGTGGTACTGCAGAGCCCTGGCTGTCCCCAGCAGGTGCTGGGGCCCGCAGTTCACACCTGCAGTTCCCGTTAGTACTGCTTCTGTCCTGGGCTGATTTCCTAGGTGTCATCTTTAAGGATCATGGGTCCTTCCAGGAAGATGGCTGTTGTGTCTAGCTTTCAATACACTCCCGAAGTCGCCAAGGGGAGCCCCAGGTCTGTAGGGGAACCTAAGATATAGGAGCTCCTGAAAGCAAAATTTCCTTCATGGTGTCAAGAGGAGGCATTGCTGTATTGGGTGCTTTCTGGCTTCTAGGAGGAGGCAATCTATATTTTAAGTGTTTTCTGATTTATCGGTTGTAGAAAATACAGAAAGCACAATAAAGTATAAGGCAGGAAAGTTAAAACCACCTGTATTCCTACCAGTTGTAGATGAACACTTAAGATTTTGATGTGCCTATATTTATAGATATCTCTTCTGCACCTTAATACTTAAAAAATAAAATCTGAATCTTATCATGCTTTAAAAATCTGAATTTTCTTTTACTTAAGAGTATATTGTAGATGTTTTTCCATATCTTTATATTCTTTACAA
The DNA here is from genome assembly GCA_006410615.1 of Neotragus moschatus. Taxonomy (NCBI): domain Eukaryota; kingdom Metazoa; phylum Chordata; class Mammalia; order Artiodactyla; family Bovidae; genus Neotragus; species Neotragus moschatus. The sequence goes on along the minus strand of SJYA01001697.1, from coordinate 2,355,597 downwards.
AATGCTTGCATGTCATTCCATTGTATGGATATCCATAAAGTTTTAATTCTTCTCCCATCACTGGACATTGAATTTCTTTTTTTAAAAAAGACTAAAAAATTATGTATTGATTTTTGACTGCATTCGGGTCTTTGTTGCTGTGTGTGGGTTTTCTCTAGCTGCAGCGAATGGGGTCTACTCTGTCGCAGTGCCTGGGCTTCTCCTTGCAGTGGCGACTAGGCTGTAGGGTGTGTGGGTTTCAGTAGCTGTGGGACCTGGGCTCAGTTGCTTCACAGCCTGTGGGATCTTCCTGGACCAGGACTGAACCTGTGTCCCCTGCATTGGCTGGAGAAGGCAATGGCAACCCACTCCAGTACTCTTGCCTGGCAAATCCCACAGACGGAGGAGCCTGATGGGCTGCAGTCCATGGGGTCGCTAAGAGTTNGGGACCTGGGCTCAGTTGCTTCACAGCCTGTGGGATCTTCCTGGACCAGGACTGAACCTGTGTCCCCTGCATTGGCTGGAGAAGGCAATGGCAACCCACTCCAGTACTCTTGCCTGGCAAATCCCACAGACGGAGGAGCCTGATGGGCTGCAGTCCATGGGGTCGCTAAGAGTTGGACACGACTGAGCGACTTCCTTTTCACTTTTCACTTTCATGCACTGGAGAAGGAAATGGCAACCCACTCCAGTGTTCTTGCCTGGAGAATCCCAGGGACGGGGGAGCCTGGTGGGCTGCCATCTATGGGGTCACATAGAGTCAGACATGACTGCAGTGACTTAGCAGCAGCAGCAGCCCCTGAATTGGCAGGTGGATTCTTAACCACTGGACCACCAGGAAAGTCCTAATTTCTTAATTTTTATAATTGTCTTATTTTATGTTCCTTAGAAGAGTTATTTTTAGTTTACTTTAAATAGATATAGTACATTTCTTGTTACATTTATTCTTAGGCATTTTATAGCCTATTTTGCTATCCAAATGGAATATCTTTTTTTTCTTAATATTTTGGCTAGCTGGTCATTGCTAGAATATGTTAAACAACATTTTTTTTGAATATTTACTTTGAAACAGACTCTTTATTAAGTGCCTTTGTTACTTCTGACAGTGGTTAATTGATTCAGTTGAATTCTTCAAGCAGCTAAGATTGTTTTCTTCAAACAATAATAAATATGTCACTGTCTTTGTAATAGTTTTACCTTATTCCTCTTTTCAGAATAACATTTGGTAATTGAGATGCTAGTGAGCAAACTTATTTAGTTACTGATTCTAATGAGAAATTCTCTGTCATTTTCCCATTAATTAATTATGATAATGATTGGTAGTTTCAGGTAAATATTTTTGATTTTGTAAAGTGAAAGTTGCTTAGTTGTGTCTGACTCTTTGCGACCCCATGGGCTATACAGTCCATAGAATTCTCCAGGCCAGAATACTGGAGTGAGTAGCCTTTCCCTTCTCCGGGGGATCTTCCCAACCCAAGGATTGAACCCAGGTCTTCCACATTGCAGGCGGATTCTTTATCAGCTGAGCCACAAGACTAATACCTTAAAAATTAGATATGGGAATTTAATATTATCCAGTGCCATTTATCAAGATGATCATTTTGTTTTCCATTGTTCTGTTCATACATATATATATATATTGATACATATAATTGTCCTGCATTCCTGAGGTAAACCCAAATCAGTCAAATGATCATGGTATTATAGCTGACTACAAATGAAGTCTTCTTATGCAGTCAATCAGGATAGGTAGTTGGCTGGCTAACTGAAAAAGTCAGTTTAATAGGAACTCATTAAAAGTCAAATGTAAGTACCATAAACACTTTCTTTTTAATGATATCCATGTATCTTCATTTGACCATCATTTGATACATGCCAAGGCCTCTTTAAATTTGAATCTGCTATTTGAGTGTTATGTATGTTAGATGTATAAAACACATCTAAAATGCATTACTTACTATTTTCCCTTTGGGTTTATTAAAGTTTTTGAGATCTTAGTGGTAGGTGCAAAAGAACCTGAATGTGGAGTTCTTTTAATGTTTAAGATCCCCTCACACCCTTTTTTTTGGTCGCTTCACTCATACTTAATTTTTACCATTAAAAAACATCAATAGCACTAAATTAATTTTCATAGATAAAATGCCCTTTCTTTTGAAATTCAAATTATATGTATTTATAATGCTTATTGACCCAATTACGATATTAATACAAGTGGCATAAGCAGATTTGTGAACAAACAATTCTCGGTGACCATTCGGCTCATCTCTGGGAGCTGCAGTGGACAAATTAGACTAGCTGGAGGCTTTCATTTGCTCTGGACCTTCAGTTGATAGCAGAGAGAATGGTTAGTTTTTGTTAATCCTGGTTAAGGGGAAGTTTGTAAGGAGAAGTTTTGGTATGTGTTAGTTATTGAGTTAGATTTGTTATTATTTATGTAGGATTTTTGCATATTTGTTCATATGTATACTTTTAGGCTGTCTTTGTTAGGTTTTGGTATCGGGGTTTTAAATGAGTTTCATAAATATTTTCTGAGGTGTACTCCCATTCTGTGGGCTCTTGAACAGTCTCTGAGAGATGAGAATGATTGTTTAAAGGTTTGAAAATACATGAGAGCGATTCTTTATGAATCCGCATCACGCAAGTTGGAAATTACATGGTATTTTAATAGCCTTGTTTAGTGTATAAAATGTGTAATAATGTGAATCCATCTAAATTTAAAAAATGATTAACAGTCATGTAATTTAAAAGATGGTGGCCAAATGGATTGTGTTTATGGTTTAGCTGGTAAACAGGATACCTATCATCTTTTCTTGAAAATGGTGGTTATATGATGTGAGTTTTGAATTATAGAAGATCTTCAGGAATACATATTTTATACAATTGGATAAGATGTGTCTGCTCTGTACTCATTTTGTAAGACTGGGCCCAGCATCTATTTTTGGGAGGAGATTCTTTGATCACTTTCTATGTCTTCAGTCAATTTGGTGCCTTAGATGTCATCAGATATTGTATCTTACATTGGTATGGATTTACACATATTACTATAATCAAAGAAAATGCTTCTGTTCCATTTTTTTATCTGTTCATTCCTGATTTTTTAATTTATGCTATTTTATTTTACTTTTTTCTTCATTAGGCTTAATAGCATTTCCTCTATTTTATGGTTATTTTTCACCCAAAGAACAGGCTCTTTAAAATTTTTGATTCTTCTGTGTACTTTTGATTTCTTTTTCTTTTTAACTATTTGCTTTTCTTGTCTGACTGTACTGACTAGGACCATAAGTTTAATACTTTGTATAACTGATAATAGAGAATATTCTTATCTGATCTAATTTAAAATGGAATATTTATGTTTCACCACTGACTATGAAATTTATAAGCTAAGTGATTTTTAGCAAGCTAAGAGTTTTTATCATGAATGATGTTACATTTTATTGGATGTTCTTTATGGATCTGTTGAAGTGATCATATGTTTTTCTCTTCTAATCTATTAATGTGGTGAATTACATTAATAGTTTATTTTTTTTTAGTGCTAAAACAACTTTGCAGTTCTGAAACTATCTTGGTCATGTTGCATTATCTTTTTTCTGCATTGCTGGGTTCAGTTTGCAAATATTTAGCTTAGGAATTTTTTTGCATCAATTTTTAATGAATGATAATGGCTTGGGACTTCTTTTACTGATACTGTTTTTTTCAGGTTTTGGTGTCTAGATAATACTAATCTTCTAAAATGATTTGAGGCATATTTGCTCTTTTTCTAGTTTCTGAATAAATGACAAAAGCCTGACATTATCTGTTGTGTGAAGGTTTTGGTAGATTCATTTGTAAAACTGTCTAGACTTAGTGTTCTTCTTGGGGATATTTTAAACTGCTGATACAATTTTTAAAAATGTTTATAGGACCTTTGAGATTTTCTGTTTCTGTGTGAGTCACTTTTGGTGATTTATATTTTATAGGAATTTATCTGTTTCTTCCTAAAATTATTGACATAGGATTTTTCATAACAACCTCTTACTTTAAAAAAATTTTCTTCACCTTCTATTTGTGTTCCTTTTCATTCCTAAGGTTATATTTTATTATTCTCGCCAGAATTTGTCAGATTTTAAAAAATCTTTTCAAAAAACCAGTTTTCAGCTTGCTGATTTAGCTCTATGGTTTCCTAGTTTTCTAGCTTCTAGTTGCTTCCTTTATTATTTTCTTTGCTTCCTTGGTGGCTCAGATGGTAAAGAATATACCTGCAATGCAGGAGACCTGGGTTCGATTCCTGGGTTGGGAAGATCCCCTGGAGAAAGGGAGGGCAACCCACTCCAGTATTCTTGCCTGGAGAATTCCATGGACAGAGAAGCCTTGTGGGCTACAGTCCATGGGGTCACAAGAGATGGCTACGACTGAGTGACTAACACTTTCCTTTGATGTTTAGAGGGCTTGTTATATTTTTAACCTCTTAAGTGTGATGTCTAGATCGTCAATTTTTCAAACTTTCCTCTTTTCTAATGTAAGCATTTAAGGCTATAAAATTTCCTCTAAGTATTGCTTTTTGCATCCCACAAGTTTTGATATATGATATTTTGTTGTTTTCTAGTTCTGAGTACTTTCTTATTACTGTCATATTTCTTTTTGACACTTGACTTGTTTAAAAGTATGTTTTAGAAATGCCTAACTTGTGTTTGTTCTTCTTTGTGATCTGTTTACTTTTTCTTTATATGTTTGATGCTGTGTTATTAGGCACACACAATTGTAGCATTCTTATATCTTCCTAGAGAATTCAGTCTTTTAATGATATGTAGCAAAACACCACTCCTTGCTTTTTAAAATCTCAACTGAGTTTTGCCTTAAATGCTGCTTTGTCTCATGCTAATACAACTAAACCATGTTCTCTTGGTTAGTATTTTCCTAATATATCTTTTCTGTCTTTTTACTTTCAATTTTTCTGTGACTTTATGTTTAGGTATCTCTCTTATGAATCTCAAATAGATGGATTCTTTTTTTATGCATCCTGACATAAACTCTTAGAGAGTTGGACAGTCTAATATAGTTTTACTGATATATTTGGATTTATTTCTGGCATCTTGTTCTGTGTTTCTATTAGTCCTACTTTTTTCTTTTTTTCTCATTTTTTGTATTAAAAAATCCCCCCATCTTTTCATTCTTTCTTCCCTTTTCAGTTTCAAAGCTATACATTGTTTTTATTCCTTTAGTGATTAGTATAGAAACTTTAACATGTATCATCAACTTAGCAAAATATAAATCTAACTGGTATTTATAGCTACTTCCAAAATATTACAAGGAATTTAGGATGCTTTAATTCTAGTCACCTACCAATTACGAACTTTTGTTCAATATTTCAGTTCTACCGCTATAAATGACATTTTTTAAAGCAGTGGTTTTTTTTTTTTTTTTTTTAACGTTATCTTCTTTTTCTTTTAGCTAGACCCACACTGACTGTTTTGTTTGGTAGACGAGTCTTCCTCATCCTGGGATCGTCTTTCTTCCTGAAGAAGAGCCTACAGCAATTCCTATAATTAGGATCAGTTCATTATAAACACTCTCACTTCTGAATTACTTCTTGGAAGTGTTTTGTCTCACTGTCACTTTGGAACTGCTAGTCTCACGGACACTTACCCCCTGTCATCGCTTTGCAGATCCTGCCTCACTATCTTCTGGCTTCCTTTGCGTTGTTGTCTTCGTAAATCTGGGGACTGTCATTTTGCTTTTAATTAGTTCTGGATAGTTATCTCTTCAAATACTGCGTGTTTGTCGTTCTCTCATTTCCCTCTGGAACTGATTCGGTCTATGATGGACCTGCCCTCTTCACGGCAGTTCAACTTGATTTCATATTTCTTTGTGTTGCGCTCTGGCTAATTTCTGAAGATATGTCTTCTAGTTCACTAACTGTTAAAAAACTTAACCAGGATATAGCTGATTAACAATGCTGTGAGAGTTTCCGGTGACTAGTGAAGGCACTCAGCCACACATATACATGTGTCCACTCTCCCCCAGACTCCCCTCCCAGCCAGGTTGCCACATAACACTGAGCAAAGTTCCATGTGTTATACAGTAGTTCCTTGTTCACTAAGTTTTAAGTTGCTTCTAAAGGCTAACCCCATCTATTGAGTTTCTAGTCCCAGTATTAATATTTTTATTCTAAAAGTTCTCTTTTTTGCCCCAAATCTGCTTGTTGATTTTTGAAAGTCTCTTATTCCCTTGCCATATTTTTAATGCCTTTTAGTTTTTAAACAGTTTTTTTTCCTTAAAATTCTATTTCTGATAATTCTGCTTTCTATTGTCACAACAGGTCTGTCTGCAGTTGTTTCTAACTGACCTTCACTCATGGTGCCTTGTTCATTGTGCGTTTCACTATTTCTGATTGTGAACTCACGTTCCTTGGAACTTTATCTGAGAGTTCTTTGAGGCCTGGATGAAAGTCACATTCTTTCAGAGAGTACATGTGTTACTTTTACCAAATGCCTGGAAATACTACAAATCCAGATTCACTTAAAACTAAATGTTTGGCTTGGGCTTTTTGGACCCCACCATCAATTTGCATTTTGGCTCCTTATTTCTTTGGCTTTTTCCTTTTTCATTTGCACCCAAGTATCTTCTTTATATTTCCATCAGTTCAGCCATTTAAAAAGGGATTTAAACATATATTATTTGTTAGTTTGGGTGTTCCCACTTGGAGAGTTTCTCTGGTCCTCCAGTTTGCCATTTTGCTAGGTCTCTGTTAGAGTTTTCCGTTTGACAGTCATGATGTCTCCATGCACATTCTTTCCTTCAGGACCAGTACTCTAACTTCTCATTTGTGAGACCCTCTGGAGACTTCCTGAGACCATAAATTGATCATTTGTTTTCTTCCATTTTTACCCACCTCTTTAACACTTGCCTTTGTCCTCCTATTATCCCCTTATTTTGAACCTTCATCCTTACTTCCTGTGGTTACACAGGGAAGTCCTTGCTTGTCAAGTACCAGGAGCTCAGATGGCACTTCCATTACTGCGGAGGCCTCTTCTAATCTCAAACTCAGATGAAAGGAAGAGAGACACAGTCTAAAGTTGCTGTAATTTTACTTTGCCAGCTAGGAATCCAGCAAGGTGGGAGAAGTAAGAGGGAGGACGGGATCAGAGGCTTTTCTCCTGGGCTGAACAGTTTGTCTTCTGTGGTGGTTGTGGCAGTCAGATGCTGGCTGGCTAGGTCAGAGCCACGGTTCTTGTGCATGGACCCCGACATAGGAGTTTATTAAATAAAGGAGAGCGGACTCTTTCCCAGAAGGGAAAGACCAGGCAGGGGTGTTGCTTTAGGGACGTTTCTATAGTCTTGGCTGTGTGGCCCCTTGACACTGTGAGTTTAGACACTTGATGGGTCAGTTTTCTTAGGGCTAGATGCATATTATTCAAGTTTCTAAACCAAGGTTGCCAGTTTATGATTTGACAGTGAAAAATACTTTTGTTTGGAGGATGTGACCTTGGGATCTGGCCTGTGATCTCTGTGAAGGCTCAGCAACTGGGAAGTCAAATTGTGAATGGAGACGAGTAGAGAGCCGGAATGAGGAGAGAGAATTCTGGGATCTGAGATTGAGTGAGCAGCGATCCAAAATGGACTGGGACATCCATCTCCAATGGGAGGGACAGCTTTGGTCCCTAAGCTGGGGACCATCCCCCTGGTGACGCTGGTGAAAACAGCTAGGAACCGTCAGCTCTCTCTCCTCTTCTGTTTCCAGGACTAATCAGTTTGTTTCTTCCCTGACATAGTCTTTCCCTAGATGGATCAGTGCAGTCTACCCACTATGGTTCAGGCTCAGTGTAGAAGCCTCTCCTTGCTCTGAACCACCTCTCCCCTACCCCCCTACATTGATGTCATGGTCTGATTCTCTGAGGGCAGCCCTATTTCCCTTAATTCCAAGGTTTGGGGGAATGCTTCATTGCAGCTCATGGATACTGACAAGAATTTATCCAAAGACTTTGAAGCCAAGGTTTTCTGAGCAAAGGAATCAATTATAGGGTGTGGCTCCCAAGTGAGGAAGCATTTCCAGAAGGCAGCCAAGACAGTTTGTCTCAGTGCGACGTGCTTGCATCTCTGACCTTGAGAGTTTCAGGGGGAGTATTTTAACTTTAATAACATGAAGTCTTTTTACCTGTATTTTGTATATATCAAATGTGCTAATTAGGAAAGTACTTATCTTCTCCTTAAAGTAGGTTTCTTAAGGACATGTATTTGGCACTATTGGTTCAGCAAGAGTTATTGTATGTACTTGAAAGTAACAAAACTGTACTTCTTTAAAAATATCTCTGGTTCAGATGTGTTGCCAGTGCACCCCGGCCTCCCCCCACTCCCATTAGTTCTGATTAGGGAGGTTTGATGCCTGTCACTGTGTGTAATCTGGACCTTCCTTTGTGAGTCATTCCTTCTCTCATTTTCTCAGAGCAAATACAAATCGCCCATCAAATGACAAGTGAAGGCACAGGGGAGGCAAGGGGAGGGAAATCAGAGCCGAAATCTGTTAGCTATTTGGAGTAATTGGTTATTTGCTGTGTTTGCTGGTTGGGCAGCAGAGCACATACTTTACGGTCTCTCCTGTTACGGGGGCTGGAGTCACCCGGCGATATTGGATCCTCGTTGCCGGAGCCCTTGGCTCCGGGCGCCTTTCCCCTGCTTGGCATTCCTGTGGTCTCCTCGGGGGTGCACCCCTCCTCCCTCGATGCGCACTGCAGGGGGGACAGCCCAGGGTGAGACTTGTCTGGCGAACTCCAGGGCCTCATCAGGGAGGAAGAGACCCTAGCCCCCTCCCAGAAGCCCTTCCTGCCTCCCCCGCTACTTCCTTCTTCCCAAGAGGTCTTTTTCCTGCTCCACAAGGGACCTGTTTTCCTACCCAAAGGAAAAAGGTTCATCTCTTCCCAGAGGGAAGTTCTTGGCTTTCCTTGAAATCTACAGGACAGAAGGTTCTCTCTGAGGTCTAATTTAATGCCTTCCTACCCCGATGGTCCTGTCATCATCCTCGCCCTCTCCTACTCCCCAGCCTGCGTCCAAACAGTGCTCGGAAGTTGGTTCAGTGCTCACTGCTGAGTACAAGTGCCCCCAAAGAGCTTATCAACCTGCCCAGTGACGTGAGCACCTCTCTTACATTCACTGAGGCATGGGAAACCAGCTTGAATTAGCAGCAAGTTCAAAATATAGAATATTTGGAAAGTAATATGACTTTGTGTATGAAAACTCACACAATAACTAGAAAGCAGGTTGACTTTGGCACATAGTAGGCTCCCCCAAAATACTTTTAAAATTGAATTTAAGATAGCTAAGATTAGTGTCTGTAGTTTGATGAATGCTTCTGCAGCCCTGGGAAGGCCTTCAAAAATAGTTTTTCTCTTAAAGAGATGGTTGGAACTTTTGTTAAGCAAAACTGTCAACGTAAGCAGAATGAAGGTGAGGCAAGCTTTTGCCCAGGCCTTATTGGAATCATCACAGATTCTGAGCTAGCCATGTCTCATTGTTTTCTTCACAGGTTTGAAGATGCTGATTGTCTCTCATTCACTCTACTGGATAGATTCCACTTGTTTGGGCTTTCTACATGGGTTATGGGGTGATGCTGTCTTTGGAGAATTAAGTCATGGCCCACATACATACCTTAGGCTGNTTGTTTTCTTCACAGGTTTGAAGATGCTGATTGTCTCTCATTCACTCTACTGGATAGATTCCACTTGTTTGGGCTTTCTACATGGGTTATGGGGTGATGCTGTCTTTGGAGAATTAAGTCATGGCCCACATACATACCTTAGGCTGCTGAATTTGGAAAGACATTTCCCACAAGTCTCCCACCTCACTTGGGCCCTCCATCTGGAACAGGCCAATAGTCAAATTGTCAGGTCCTGACCCTTCTCTGTTCACCATCTGCTTGACTGCTGGATTTCAGGCACACTTATTCACTGGGCCTTTTGGAAGCAATTCAGCATGTTGGTTAAAGGTCTTCCTTTCCCTCCTGCTTCTGCTGGTCCAGCTTGAAGTCAGAGCAAGCAGAGTAATGATCCCTCGACAGACGTGGAGGCAGAACGCAGGGAGTGTCAGCAAGAGGCTGAAGGCCCAGTGCTCCACTTGTGGAAATAATTAAGTGGTTCTTTTTGTCATGAGAGTGTAGAGTCCGGCGGAATCAACATGGTGGCTGGCTGTGGGCATATGTCTGTGTGGTTTTGAGGGGCATGAAAAGCTTAGTGTGCCTGGGGTGGGGTAGGTTCTGAATTGGGTGTTGCACGTCTAGGGTTTGTCTGGTTTGCTTGTAGGTGTGAGCACTTGTCCATTACATCTGTGTTTGTATTAATGTATGTGAGCAGATGGACTCAGTTTAGTTTTTAAATCTTAGGACATTAATTAAAGAGCTAGACAACCATCATATCGTCATTCCAGTTCTGCAGATGTTGAGCTACGGGGAAACAGCACTGGGGGTCAAACTGGTGATGTTGACAATATCAACAAGAGCATTTATCATGGTCACCTTTATAGGTCACAAAGTATCTTTGCAGACATCATCTCGAAGCCTACACTAATCCCAGTGTTGGGTTCTTACATTATGATCTTGATGATAATGATTTGTGCTAATGCAGAAATTTTTTTCAGCACCATCTAGGATGGCTACCTTCTGGTTGACATAGGCAATGAAGGGTTGTTTTCAAAAATGGACTTCTTTAGAGGTGGGTGTATAGTTCCCTATAGTGACCCCAAGGTTTGACATTGTAACCTGGGTGATAAAGGAATTTGACCACGGGCTCTTGTATTTGATTCTGCTGGTCATCCTGGGGAGAGAACACAAGGGATATCCTCTGTCCTCCTCAACTCTCCTAACATCACAGAGAGTCAGGCTTAGAATCACTATTGTCAATTTTGCCATCCACATTCATGAAATGCATTAGGCTTATTGAATGAAAATGGGAGATTAAATGTTCTGTCTGTGCCGCGATGATTTGGGTCTTCAGAGGGATTAGGGTGCCCATTAGACTGGATCAAGCTTGGAGAAGCAAGTCTTTGTTACATGGCTCTGGTTGCCCAGGAACTGAGTGTTGGCTATTAGCTGAAATTGGAGAGGCAGCCAGTCTGTGCCTTGATCAGACTTACTTGGTCAGCTGGCTGAAGGCTGAAGGACTCTGAACCTCGGGCACAGGGAAATAAAGCTCTGATGGCCAGACTTCTTGATGAAGCCTGAGATGACACTGTAACAATCAAGCCTTTTACATTTGTTTCTCCTCCTTTCCATGTTCCAAGACTAGATGCTTAGCTCTTGCAAAATGAGGTCAAGAGCACACTTGGAACTAGAAAACATGTGACCATTTCCCGTTTGGAGCTTTGAATTATGGAGCTTTCCACAGAGGGTTGCTTGGCTTTGGTGCATCTGGGATAATAAGACATGGGAGGACTCTCTTGTTTCTGTGGGGCTCATTCTTATGTGGGGGCTAACTTCTTCTTGGGCTTCTTGAGGAAGGGAAAGAAGACATGGTCATGAAGTAACTCCATCAGAAGCCAGGTTAGTGAAATAGCAGGGCTGATATTTTCAAGTCACATCCATGAGAGTGTTGAAAATATGACTATTTTTCTGTAATTCAACTTAATCTGTCTTTTGAGCTCACATTTTTTCCTGGCAGAAAAGTCATAGTAATTCTTCAACCATTTAGGTTTAAGCTTTAGTTAGTTTTGGATTTTTCTCCTTTGTCCTTACTCCTGGGAGACAGCTAAATTCTGGATTGGGCTTCCATAGTGTCATGACCTCCACATGAAGGGGCTCCTGGTCACTAGTGTGTGTGCACTCTGGATCAACTGGGCACACAGACCATACAGACACTGTCTCGTTATCTTGACCAGAAGACCCGTTCAGGTATCCTGGCTTCCTCTCTTTGCTGCCTTTCAAGCCTTTCTGGGGAGCATGGTACCATGTGACAGCTTTTTTGTGACTCTGGGGTCTACAGGATGTGATGAGGGCTCCTGCAGGCTCTCTCTCCCATGACACCCATCTGTCAAATGCCACAGCCCCAATTTCTCTGGCAGTTTTTGAATGNGGCTTCCTCTCTTTGCTGCCTTTCAAGCCTTTCTGGGGAGCATGGTACCATGTGACAGCTTTTTTGTGACTCTGGGGTCTACAGGATGTGATGAGGGCTCCTGCAGGCTCTCTCTCCCATGACACCCATCTGTCAAATGCCACAGCCCCAATTTCTCTGGCAGTTTTTGAATGGTTGCTACTTATCAGATCCCCAAAGTTTAGGAGAGATCTCTTCCATGTATACTTTGAGCTAACCTATGGGGGAAGGTGTGGGTATGCCTTATTAGAAGTTATCACATCTTAAAGAAGATGTGGGGCACATATACAATGGAATATTATTCAGCCACTAAACAGAACGAACTAATACCATTTGTAGCAACAGGGATGGACCTAGAGAGTGTCATACTGAGTGAAATAAGTCAGACAGAGAAAGAGAAATATCATATGACATCCCATATGTATGGAACCTAAAGCTGCCAGAACTTACACAGGACTGGGAAACAGACTCTTGGAGGGCACAGACGGAAACTTGTGCACCAGGACCCAGGAGAAAGGAGCAGTGACCCCACAGGAGACTGACCCAGACTTGCCTGTGGGTGTCTGGGAGTTTCTGGCAAAGGTGTGGGTCAGTGGTGGCCTGCTGCAGGGTTGGGGGCACTGAGTATAGCAGTACGTGCATGGGATCTTTTGAAGGGGGTCGCCATTATCTTCATTACCTCCACCATAGTTTGCCCCCAGGTAAATAGCAGGGAGGAAACACAGATCCACCCATCAACAGAAAATTGGATTAAAAATTTACTGAGCATGGCCCTGCCCTTCAGAACAAGAGCCAGTTTTCCCCTCAGTCAGTCTCTGCCATCAGAAAACTTCCATAACCCTCTTATCCTTCTTCATCAGAGGTCAGACTAAAAACCACCATCACAGAAAACCAACCAATCTAATCACATGGACCACAGCCTTGTCTAACTCAATGAAACTATGAGCCATGCCATGTAGGGCCACCCAGGATGGATGGGTCATGGTGGAGAAGTCTGACAAAATGTGGTCCAGTAGAGAAGGGAGTGGAGAACCACTTGAGTATTCTTGCCTTGAGAACCCCATGGACAGTACGAAAAGACAAAAAGACAGGACACTGAAAGACAAACTCCCCAGGTCTGTAGGTGCCCAATATGCTACTGGAGATCAGTGGAGAAATAACTCCAGAAAGAATGAAGGGATAGAGCCAAAGCAAAAACAATACCGAGTTGTGGATGAGACTGGTGATGGAAGCAAGCAAGGTCTGAGGTTCATGAATCAAGGCAAATTGGAACTGGTCAAACAGGAGATGGCAAGAGTGAATGTCGACATTTTAGGAATCAGTGAACTAAAATGGACTGGAATGGGTGAATTTAACTCAGATGACCATTGTATTTACCACTGTGGGCAGGAATCCCTTAGAAGAAATGGAGTAGCCATCATGGTCAACCAAAAAGTCCGAAATGGAGTACTTGGATGCAATCTCAAAAATGACAGAATGATCTCTATTCATTTCCAAGGCAAACCATTCAGTATCACAGTAATCCAAGTCTATGCCCCGACCAGTAATGCTGAAGAAGCTGAAGTTGAATGGTTCTA
>SJYA01001697.1:2319234-2341972 GCA_006410615.1 Neotragus moschatus | reverse complement strand
ACAGAGGATGAGATGGCTGGATGGCATCACTGACTCGATGGGCGTGAGTCTGAGTGAACTCCGGGAGTTGGTGATGGACAGGGAGGCCTGGCGTGCTGCGATTCATGGGGTCACAAAGAGTTCGACACGACTGAGGGACTGAACTGAACTGATAGACACTGCATGTAACTACAACTTGATCAGTAGGGCTCATGGTCACCTCCAAATAAGACCTGGAGAGCTACTAATGACAGCTGCCCTGGAGAAAGTTCTGGGGTGAGAACTACAGAAATAAATTCCAAAAACGACTGACCTTCCAGAAGACAATTGCAACACATAAATATTCCTCACACCCTTTAAGGTAAAAAATGCAAAAAACAATCCGAATGACCACAGGACATGATGTTCAGCATCCCTAATTATTATAGAAGAAATGCCCATTAAAACAACAAGATATCAAATCCCACCTGTCAGAATGATCATCCTCACAATTCTATAAACAATAAATGTGGGAGAGTGTCAGCAGATGATGGAATCTGGAATGGACATTGCAAACAGCCTCTACAAAGGCCAGCCTTTGCATACTAGAGAAAAGCCTTTCAAAAGGCTAAGCCTAGAATCTGACATACCCTCACCTGTGCTTATATTCCAGAAATAAAGCCATCATTCAAAAAGAGGAGCACCCGACTTTTACTCCAGCACTGCTTACAGCAGCCAAGTACAGACCTAGGAAAACATCCACTGACATATGAAAGCTTAAAGAAGGTGCAGCATATATATCAATGGACCATTACTCAGCCATCAAAAACTGCTACTGAAATTATGAAATTATGCCCCTGGTTGCCATAACAGTAGACCTTGGAGGATCATACACTAAAAGGCCAAGTCAGAAAGAGAGGAAGAAAATAGCAGGTGATAACCGTTTTAGTCCACTGGTCATAGCAAACGCCCTCTTCCACCAACACAAGAGAAGACTCTACACATGGACATCACCAGATGGTCAACACCGAAATCAGATTGATTATATCCTTTGCAGCCAAAGATGGAGAAGCTCTATACAGTCAGCAAAAACAAGACCGGGAGTTGACTGTGGCTCAGATCATGAAATCCTTATTGCCAAATTTAGACTTAAATAGAAGAAAGTGGAGAAAACCACTAGAACATTCAGGTATGACCTAAATCAAATCCCTTACGACTATACAGAGAAAGTGACAAATAGATTCAAGGGATTAGAACTGATAGAGTGCCTGAAGAACTACAGATGGAGGTTCATGACACTGTACAGGAGGCAGTGATCAAGACCATCCCCAAGAAAAAGAAATGCAAAATGTAAAATAGTTGTCTGAGGAGGCCTTATAAACAGCTATGAAAAGAGAAGTGAAAGGAAAAGGAGAAAAGGAAAGATATACCCATTTGAATACAGAGTTCCAAAGAATAGCAAGGAGAGATAAGAAAGCCTTTCTCAGTGCAAAGTTATAGAGGAAAACAANAGCTGTGAAAAGAAGAGAAGCAAAAAACAAAGGAGAGAAAGAAAGATATACCCATTTGAATGCAGAATTCAGAAGAATAGCAAGGAGAGATAAGAAAGTCTTCCTCAGTGATCAGTGCAAATAAATAGAGGAAAACAATAGGCTGGGAAAGACTAGAGATCCCTTCAAGAAAATTAGTGATATCAAGGGAACTTTTCATATAAAGATGGGCTTGATAAAGGACAGAAATGGTATGAACCTAACAGAAGCAGAAGATATAAGAAGAGGTGACAAGAATATACAGAAGAACTGTACAAAAAAGATCTTTACAACCCAGATAATCACGATGGTGTGATCACTCACCTAGAACCAGACATACTGGAATGCAAAGTCAAGTGGGCCTCAGGAAGCATCACTAGGAGCAAAGCTAGTAGAGGTGATGGAATTCCATTGAGCTATTTCAAATCCTAAAAGATGATGCTGTGAAAGTGCTGCACTCAATATACCAGCAAATTTGGAAAACTCAGCAGTGGCCACAGGACTGGAAAAGGTCAGTTTTCATTCTAGTCCCAAAGAAAGGCAATGCCAAAGAATACTCAAACTGCCACACAATTGCACTCATCTCATACGCTAGCAAAGTAATGCTTAAAATTATCCAAGCCAGAGTTCAGCAATACATGAATCATGAATTTGCACGTGTTCAAGGTGGTTTTAGAAAAAGCAGAGGAACCAGAGATCAAATTGCCAACATCTGCTGGATCATCAAAAAAGCAAGAGAATTCCAGAAAAACATCTATTTCTGCTTTATTGACTATGCCAAAGCTTTGACTGTGTGGATCACAATAAACTATATAAAATTCTGAAAGAGATGGGAATATCAGACAACCTGACCTGCCTCTTGAGAAATCTTTATGCAGGTCAAAAGCAAGAGTTAGAACTGGACATGGAACAATAGACTGGATCCAAATCGGGAAGGGAGTATGTCAGGCTGTATATTGTCACCCTGCTTATTTAACTTATATGCAGAGTACATCTTGAGAAATGTGGGGCTAGATGAAGCACAAGCTGGAATCAAGATTACCAGGAGAAATATATAACTTCAGATAGGCAGATGACACCACCCTTATGGCTGAAAGTGAAGAAGAACTAAAAAGCTTCTTGATGAAAGTGAAAGAGGAGAGTGGAAAAGTTAGCTTAAAGCTCAACATTCAGAAAACTAAGATCATGTCATCTTGTCCCATTACTTCATGGCAAATAGATGGGGAAACAGTGGCAGACTTTATTTTTTGGGGCTTCAAAATCACTGCAGATGGTGACTGCAGTCATGAAATTAAAAGACGCTTACTCCTTGAAAGGAAAGTTATGACCAAACTAGACAGCATATTAAAAAGTAGAGACATTACTTTGCCAACAAAGGTCTGTCTAGTCAAGGCTATGGTTTTTCCAGTAGTCATGTATGGATGTGAGAGTTGGACTATAAAGAAGGTGAGTGCCGAAAAATTAATGCTTTTAAACTGTGGGGTTGGAGATGACTCTTGAGAGTCCCTGGGACTGCAAGGAGACCCAACCCATCCATCCTAAAGGAAATCAGTCCTGAATATTCATTGGAAGGACTGATGTTGAAGCTGAAGCTCCAATACTTTGGCCACCTGATGTGAAGAGCTGACTCATGTGAAAAGACCCTGATGCTGGGAAAGATTGAGGGCAGGAGGAGAAGGGGACGACAGAGGATAAGATGGTTGGATGGCATCATGAGGACATGAGTTTGAGTAAACTCTGGGAATTGGTAATGGATAGAGAGGCCTGGTGTGCTGCAGTCAATGGGGTTACAGAGTCAGACACAACTGAGTCACTGAACTGAACTGAGAAAAAAAAGACAAATGAACTTATTTACAAACAGAGACTCACAGACTTAGTAAATGAACCTATGTTTCCTGGGGGAAAGTGATAGGGAGTTTGGGATAGTCATGTACGTATTGCTATATTTCAAATACATAACCAACAAGGACCTATTTATAGCACATGGAACTCTGCTCAATGTCATGTGGCAGCCTGGATAGGAGGGAAATTTGGCAGAGAATGGATACACGTATATGGCCAAGTCCCTTCACTATTCACCTGAAAACTATCACATCATTGTTAATTGGCTATACCCTAATACAAAATAAAAAATTAAAAAAACAAAAACAAAACTGTGAACTCTAGATATTTAAGAGATCTAATTTTGAGCAACTCATTCATTTAAAAAGAGGAAAGATTCAAAGGTATTCTTTTTAATGGCTGAGTAATACTCCATTGTGTATATGTACCACAGCTTTCTTATCNGCAATCAATTAAATACAAAGATGACGAGAGGGGATGAGTCTGAGGACTGGGCGGGTCACAGAAGGAGACCCCCGGTCCCTGACTGAGAGTGGTCAGGATTGCTCTTCTGAGTGACTTCGTTAAACCTGCAAGAGTTGCCGGTCGCTGTCACAGAAGGGGGACCAGGTCAGGCTTGGAGAAGGGGCCGTGATGTGTGATGGACTGCACGATGCCGCCGAGAAACTGCCTTGTCTCCCAGTAGAGAGCCTGCTGTCCCTTCGTCCCTGTGGACACTCCACGCTCACCTCACTGTCTGCTTGTCTCCGAAGGTTTGGCCGCAAAGTGTGCCTCTTGGCCACCACCCTCACCTGTGCCATCTCGGGCATCCTGACGGCCGTGGCTCCAGACTACACGTCCCTGCTGCTCTTCCGCCTGCTGCAGGGGCTGGTCAGCAAGGGCAGCTGGACGGCTGGCTACACCCTGAGTAAGCATCTGCTGGCTCGAGGTTTCCAGCCACTTTGAGAAGCCCGGGAGGTCAGACAGTGGGGTAGAATGAGACGAAGCTGAACGTGCAGGCGGGTTTTTGGGGGGAAGCCTAGAGAAAGTGTGGCCTCGCTAGCTGTGCTTGTTTTGTGTGATTGGAACTGGGTATGCTGTCAGAACGGCCTGTCTCTGTCTCTTTGTTTAAGAGACACTTATATAACCACTCATATGGGTCCTTGTCTCCGTATCAACTAATCTTTTTGGGAAAGGGAGATCACATGTGATGTGTTTACAGTGATGGAGGTGTGTAGGAAGGGGAAACAGGTGGGAGAGTATTTTAACATTTTAAATATGAGCTAACCAGCCTCTTCCAAAAGAAATACAACAAACTCCACTGGTTTGAAGGACACTCAAGAGTTAGGCTGCAGTCCATGGGGTTGCGAAGAGTCGGACACAACTGNGGGACGAATGCACGGGGATGATCCAAAGAGATGGTGTGGGGTGGGAGGGGGGAGGGGGGGTCGGGATTGGGAGCTCATATACACTCGTGGCTGATTCATGTCAATGTATAGCAAAATGAATACAGTATTGTAAAGCAAAACAAGCTAAAAAATAAAAATTAAAAAAAAAGATATGCCAAGAACATGGTATGTCTTTCCATTTGTGTAAAAAAAAATAAATGAAAAAAATAAGAAGAGGAAAGATTGAAATATATGTGAATAACAAAGCAAAAATATGAAAAAAAGTCATCACAAATCTCTGGTTCTTGCTTCCTCTCCCTCTCTATACGTTCATCTCTTCTGTATATAGTGTGAGAAGGCTGAAAAGAACATCCTTTTAAACCTATCTTTTTTAATGGCACATTATCTGCTTTAGGAAATTTAAAAGCCAAGGGTCCAGCTTTCCCACCCCTGGCTTTTTAGGCATTCGTATATCTATCAAATATTTACTGGCCTCCAGATACATGTCAGGGAATGTTCTAAGGATTGAGGACCTACTGTTAAAAAAGATAACGATCTCTGCCATTATGGGACGTAATAAACAAGAACCTAAATAAAATATATGGAGTGAGTGATGATAATTACTAGGGAGAAAAAGTTAGGAAGGGAGAATGAGAATTGCTGGGAGGAGATCATAGTTTAAAAAAAGGTGAGTAAGGAGGGTAAAACAGATCATATTTAGTCAAGACTTGGAAATGATGAAGTGACCCGTGGCTCCATTTGTGGGAGGAATAGCATTCCTCATGGGAGGAGCCTGAGAGTGCTGGCAAGGTTCATGGACTGGGTGGGCCACTGGGGTGGGAACAGCGTGAGTGAGGCAGAAATGGGAGGACATGAGAGGCGGGAGGTGTGAGGGGCTGGTATAGCTTGTTGTTTTAAGGGCTTTGGCCTTATTCTGAGTGAGTTGGCAAATCATTGGAGGGCTTTGCTCAGAGAGGTGACATGTTCCGATGTGTGTGGCTATTGTGTTGAGAATAGATTTCGGGGCAAGAGAGAAAGCAGAGAGGCCAGTTAGAAGACTGTTGAGATCGTCCAGGTGATGAGGGCTGGGGCCATAGTCACAAAGGAGAAGCGGTCTGATTCCAAATGTGTACTGAAGGGGCTGCCAACAGGATTCGCTGATGGATGGAATGTGGGGCATGAGGAAGAGGCCAGAGTGACTCGAGGGATTTGGTTCAAGCGTCTGGAAGGAAGGAGTTGTACTTCCTTCTGTGAGGAAGACTGTGGAAGGAGCAGGTGGGTGGGGGTGATTAGGAACTGGATTCTGGAGATGGCACATTCAAGAAGCTTATCAGATGTCCAGCTGGAGATGTTAAATAGGCAGCTGGAGTTCAGAGGAGTCATGCGAGCTGGAGAGAGTCATGTTGGGTTCTTCCGTGTATATGTTACTAAAGATGCCAGACTCCAGGGGAGTCCCGGGGTTGAGAGTGGATGGGGAAGAGAAGAGGTCTGAATACGGAGCCCTGGGCCACTCAAGTGATCAGAGCTCAGGTGACAAGGAGGAATCAGCAGAAATCGAGACGGTATGGCCAGTAGGGTGGGAGGACCATGGCTATAATGCTCTGTAAGGCAAAGGGGATGTTTCGAAGACAGAGGAGTGACTGCCTACATCAGATACTACTGCTGGTTGACTGATGAGGCCTGAGTCCTTGGTGACCTTGACAGTCATGTTTTGGTGGCACAGAGAATGGAAAAACAAGAATTAGAGACATGTGTAGACAATTCTAGATGTTTTTCTGTAAAAGGGGAAAGAAGATGAGAACCAAAAGTGTGATTGGAGAGTTTTCTTTTTGGAGAAGGCAATGGCACCCCACTCCAGTACTCTTGCCTGGAAAATCCCATGGACGGAGGAGCTTGGTGGGCTGCAGTCCATGGGGTCACGAAGAGTCGGACATGACTGAGCAACTTCACTTTCACTTTTCACTTTCATGCACTGGAGAAGGAAATGGCACCCCACTCCAGTGTTCTTGCCTGGAGAATCCCAGGGACAGGAGAGCCTGGTGGGCTGCTGTCTACGGGGTCGCAGAGAGTCGGACACGATTGAAGCGACTTAGCAGCAGCAGCAGCAGCAGCAGTGTTACATATAACACCGATGGGAATGATCCAGGAGAAAAGGAAGTGTGATGACAAGGAGAGGGTGAAGAAGATCGCGTCCTTGAGGGGATCGGAGAGCATGAGGGCAGGGGTAGCCTTGGGTCAGGGTGCAAGTGGAGTCACTTCATAAGCAGGAGGGAAGACAGGTTTGTGCTTGTGGAGGGGTGGGGTGGTCTCTTCTGATGCTTCTGTTTTAAAAGAAAGAGGAAGCAGGGTCACTGGCTCAGAGTGATGACAAGGAGGAGGTGTGAGAGGGCTGGGCAGAAAGGAGAAGATATGGAGAACTGGTGTGTTCAGAGGAAGGAGAGCAAAGACCCAGGGAGCTGAGATGGAGTGGATGACAGCACTGGACCCCTTTGAGGCTGTGACAAGAGCTTGGAGTGAGACCAGCCTCTGGTTTGCTCTTTTTCAGCTGCATTGGATGTGATGGGAAAGAGCTGGGTTTAAACCTAGGTTGGGTTGGCCAGAAATACAATGGAACAAGAGAGGGCCCAGGGAATTTACAAGTGGGGGAGGGCAAAGGGGTGAAATATAAACTAGCTAAGGTGTAAATTATGATTCTGCAACACATATGATTTCTGTCAAGAATGAGGGCAAGTGGAAGAGGATTTCCCTGTGGGATGTGGGATATAAAGGGGACAAAAGTCACTGAGTAGTCAGTCAGCTGGGTTTACCAGGGGTTAGGAAGGTCACTGGCTCTGCTTCTCACCAGTGTGCTTAAGGAGAACCAGCCATAGAAATCACCTGGAACTAGGAGGGAGGAAGAAATTACAGCTGAGAGTTCTTAGGGAAAGTTGAGTGTGGTAAGACTTAGGTCCTGTTTGGTGGTCAGTTGCTAGTTCTTCAAAAATTTTTTAAACTCTGGTTTCTGCTTTTGTTCTTTTAGAGGTTATCTGCTTGTGTTTTATCATCTGTTCTTTTTTATTTTAACAGCTTTTTTTTTTTGAGATAATCCACCTATGTACAAGCCCCTATTTAAAGTGTGCAATTTAGTGGCTTTTAGTTTATTAACAGAGTTGTGTACTCATCACCCATCATCAATTTCAGAAGGTTTTCATTATTCCAAAAAGAAATAATATACCGCAAGAGCAGTTGTCTCCCAGTTTCTCTCAACTATTAGTCTACTTTTTGTCTCTATGGGTTTGCTTATTCTGGACATTTCACGTAAATGAAATCATGAAATATGTGGTCTTCTGTGATTAACTTCTTTCATTTAGCATAACACTCTCAAGGTTTATCCAAGGTGTTGCATCTATAAGTTCTTCGTTGCTTTTTAATTATCAAATAATGTGCCACTGCTTGGGTATATCACATTTTCTTTATTCATTGATAGGCAACTGGATTGTTTCTACTTTGGGACTTTTATGAATAATGCTGCTATGAACATTCATGTATGAGTTTTTGTGTGGACATAAGTTTTCATTTTTCTTGGAGGATAATTCCTGGGTCTTACGGTAACTCTCTGTTTACTCTTTTGAGGAGTGCCACC
Source organism: Neotragus moschatus (assembly GCA_006410615.1). Classification (NCBI taxonomy): domain Eukaryota; kingdom Metazoa; phylum Chordata; class Mammalia; order Artiodactyla; family Bovidae; genus Neotragus; species Neotragus moschatus. The sequence goes on along the minus strand of SJYA01001697.1, from coordinate 2,333,654 downwards.
CTGGTTTTTGAAGTGACTGCAATACTTTACATTTCTTCCAGAAGTAAACGAGGGTTCTGGTTTCTCCGCATCTTCGTGAACACTTTTTATCGTCTGACTTTTTGGTGATAGGCATCCTAGTGGTGTGAAATGTTCTTTCACTGTGGTCTCTATTTGCGTTTCCTTGATGGCCAGTGATGTTGAGCATATCTTTATGTGCTGATTAGCCATTTGCGTAACTTCTCTTGAGGAAAGTCTATTTTAATCCATGGTTTATTTTTATTGAGTTGTTTGTCTTGATTTTTGGACTGTATGAGTTTTCCACATATTCTGTTTACAAATCCTTTATCAGATACACACAGGCATATATTTTCTCCTGTTCTGTGAATTATCTTTTCATTTTCTTGGTGGTGTGTTTTGAAGTATCCTGTTGTTCTTTGTTTTCAAAAGGTTTTCAGCTTTAAAATTACGTAAGGAATGCATGTACACAATGAAAAATTATAAAACTTTAAGTGATACACAAAATAAAAGAAGTAAAACATTTGTAATTTTATCATTCACAGATAATTGCTGTGAACATTTGGGGTTTGATCTTTTAACTAAAAAGAATTCTCATTATTCAGTTTTTAACCTTTTGTAAATCTCATCAGTTGTGAATAACTTTTCATGTCAGTAAACATTTTTACAACATCATTTTTTGTTGTTGTACAACATTTAATCACATGGATGTACAATTTACCCCAAAAGCTCCTTATTGTCAGATGCTTAAATTGCTTTTCCCTGTTATCAGTGTAGTAAGCCTTTATACATATCTCCCTTCTTTGAATAGATTTCTAGAATTGGAGTGAGGGATCACAGTGTAGGCATATTTTTAGGGCTATAGAAGCATGCAGCCAGATTGCCTTCTGGAGAGACTGTGGCCAGCTGTGCTCCTGCAGGCAGGGAGAGAGCCAGTCCTCGGCCAGCAGCTAACCTGCTCCACATAAAACAAACAATACTGTTGTTGGTAACACTATGTGCTAGGCACTAAGCACTTTATGCGTGTGGCTCATTATTCCTCACAATGACTCTATCAAGTTGGTACTAGTATTTTTCCATTTTACAGATGAGACACTTGAGGCACCGAGAAGGTTTGTCCAAGGCCACACAATTAGGAGTGACAGGATTTGAACACTGCAAGAGCCAGACTCCTTTCTGGAAGAAAGCCTGGTACTGTTACGTACAGTGCTGGCTATTGCTTGAAGGTAGTGTTTGTAATGCAAAGAAAGTTCCCTTTTATTCTTAATTCATGAGAATTTCATTTAGAAATAACTGAAGAATTTGACAGCGTCTCACATCCCCTTCTTTTTTGCCTGTTAGAGATCGGAGATTGGCAAACTTTGTCTTAAATGGCCAGATAGTAAATATTGTAGGTTTTGGGTCATAAGGTCTCCAGTACCGCTACTCAGCTCTGCCGTTGTAGTTCAGAGGCAGCTACAGGCAATATGTAAATGACAAAGTCAGGTGGCTGGCTGCTGGGCCATAGTTTGCAAATTTCTGTTATAGATGATCTTTTGGGTTTTCTCTCTTTGCTTATTCATACTGAGTCACTCCTGCCTCCTGGAATTATCCAGCCTGACCGTGCCAGATATACCGCTGCAAACTATTCATTAGTATTTTTATCTAATCTTTACCTCGTGATTCAGGAAGGGGACTTGTGTGTGTGTGTGTGTGTGTGTGTGTCCTGGTCAGCCTTCACAAAATGAATGGGGGAAACTCATCTTTTTTCTATGCTGTGCAGTGATCATTTTTTCTCTGAAAGACTGATAGAAACTGCCTCCAAAGAAGCCACCTTGGTCTGAAGTCTTGGAAGTAGTTCTCTGAGATCTCTTCCATTTTCAGAAAGTTATCTCTTCATATTTCCTATTACATTTGAGTCAATTTTGGTAGTTTGTATATTTTTTTAGAAAGTTACCTACTTCATCTAGATTTTCCAAGGTTTTTCCACTGATTTGGGTGTAGCAAATCTCTTAATATTTTTATTCTCTCCATAATATCTTTTTATTTGATCTTATTCCTAGTGGTGTACCTACTTTTTAACATTAGATTTAATAAATAATCTAATGTTTATTTTATTGGTCTTTTTGAAAGTTTGCTCTGGGATTTGATTATCAGTTACAATATTCTCCATCATTCTACTCATCATTTTCAAATTTTGCTCTTCCTTTGATTTTCCTTTTTCTAACTTTTAAAATTATCAGATTATTTATTTTCATTATTTTTGTATAAGAGCAAGAATATTTAAGACTGAATTTTCCTTTGAGTACAGACTTAGCTATTAAAATTTAAGGCATAGCCCTCTTACTCTTGGTATTTTCTAAGGACCTGTGATTTTAGTTTTGTTTCTTTGTTTGACTCAGAAAAGTTTTAAGAATACATCTTTAAATTTCTAAAAGGTTGGGGTTTTTGACTTTCTCATTCGTTTCTAGTTTTATTATTACATTGAGATCAGAGAGTGTGACTGATAATGGATTTATTCCTTGGACTCTATTGACATTTGCTTTGTGGCTTTCAATTTTCTTGAAGTGCTCCAATGGTACTGGACAAGAAGGTATAAGTTCCGTTTTTAGAATACATGGTGTTTGTCTATTTAAATGACACTGTTAATCATATTACTCAGATTCTCTGTTTCCATATTCTTCTTTTAAAAAATTTGCTTGTTTTTCAAGACTGAGGGAAATGTAATAACTTTCCCACAACTATTGTGTCGCTGCCATTTCTTTGTATAAAACACACTGGTTGTTGTCTGTTTATGCCTGACCCTGAGGCTGAGTCATAAAGGCAAATCTTGAAGTATCTGATCTTGGGAAGAAAAGATAGACTTAGGAGGAGGCAAACAGCTAACGTGAATTCCATTCTAACCATTCCTACCTCTGTGTACATGTTTGCCTGTGTGTTAGCGTGTGTACTTTGTGGTGTGGGGGGTATATGTGCATTTCAGCATATATGTGTCTCTTGGGCCTGAGTGTGTCAATGTGTGCTTTCATGTGTCAGTGATTGTATGAGTTTGATATGTGTGTCTGTTTATGTTTATTCACCCATCACATCTTTTATTCAAATTGGACTTAAAACATCAGGACTGGTGTCTGCCTTGCTGGCTTTTTTGAGAGTGGTTAAAACTCTGAAAGCTCTGCTACTCTGTATCTTAATCCATCTGAACCTCTTTTCCCCTCTCTGGCTGCAGAAGATCCTTCTGGTAAGTTGGTCAGACAGAGACTCTCTGTAGACTCAGTGTCGCTCTGGCGTCCACTAGTGTTGTGTGTCTGGGTATCACATTCTGGCCACACAGACGATGTTAGGGCCATATTTCCAGAATGCGTCGAGACTCTGAGAACCTCACTTCACCCTCTCCCCATTGTACTTGTTCAAGTTCCATTGGCCTGCCTCCAGCTTGGGTCACCCTTAATAGCCTAGAGCTGGATGGGCTAGGCATTGGTTTAAAGGGAGCACCAGCATTCCCAGAAACTCATGATGGAATTTAGTTCATTTTATAGAATCAGAGCAGGCTCCTGGGAGATCCCTTAGTTGACTGCCTCATACAGAGGAGAAAAGCAGGCCCAGAATGAGCTTTCCTGATTCCTTGTCCAGCACCCTTCCCATGGAACTGGGTGAGCTTTACTGGTACCAACAGCACAGACCCAGGGCCTGGGCCTGTGTGGGATTTTGGTGGAGGTCCAGGGAGAGTGACGATCCCACCTTCAGGGAACTTGATGACTCCCTGAACAATGGGACACCTGGACAGGACACAGCTGAAGGAGCATTCTAGACATAAGAGCCAAGAGGGCCTGCAGACCCACCACGTGCAGGAGGAGTTAAAAATGGGGCAGCACCAGTGTGTGCCCCGACAGGCCTGCCCACCTTTCCCCACAAATGTGAATATGTGAAGGGGCAGAGAATGTGTTGTCCCACACTTCCTTTCTTCTTACCTCATTTCCCCCATCTAGCACAGCATTTTTTAAAATAATGGGCACTTAGCGTTTGTTGAATTTCAGGGGCTCTGCCCTGATTTGACCTTGGCAGAGGCTAAATTCTGATTTTGGAAGCTTTTGTTTTTTGCTGGAGTCTGGAGGTTGGGGATCAGAATAGTTCTTTGGCGTCTTAAGTTTTCCTGGGTCTACTGTAATTTTTTAATAAATAATATTTTATTGACATTTTCTCCCAAGGAGTTATCCAACATATGGTCTGAGTTTAGCCTTAGTATNTTTGGAAGCTTTTGTTTTTTGCTGGAGTCTGGAGGTTGGGGATCAGAATAGTTCTTTGGCGTCTTAAGTTTTCCTGGGTCTACTGTAATTTTTTAATAAATAATATTTTATTGACATTTTCTCCCAAGGAGTTATCCAACATATGGTCTGAGTTTAGCCTTAGTATACTCCTGGAATGCAGGGGGGACTGTGATGAAGAGCCCGCTTCACAGAAAGGAAAAGGAAGGCCCCAGGAGCTTAACAGAAGCACATGGTGAAGGTGGGGCAGAGCCAGGGTGAGAGCCTCTGCTTCTCAGCACCAAGCAGGTGTGAAGACCTTTTTCCTGACTGTGCAGTCGGCCCCTAAAGAGGCAGGGAATTCCAGTTCTTTGCTCTTCTGAACTCACCCAGCAGGAGAGATTTGTGCTCCAGGCCAGCCCATCAGCCTTGCTTGGTGTTCATCCAGAAGAACCTTGCTTGGCAAGTTCTGTTTCTGAAACTGTTTCTCATTTTCTACCCACTTAGGAGGAGGAGTTCATTGATTGGTGGAGCAAATTCTTTGCCTCGATTGGGGAGAGCGAAAAGTGCGGGTCTTACCTAGAGAAGGACTTTGACACTCTAAAGGTAAGCCCTCTCCTCAATGTCTTCATCAGTCCAGTGGTCCCTGGGCACCAGGTGTTGCAACCAAAAGATAATATACATCTATACATATATGTTTATGGGTGAAAAGATACCTGGGATCTGCTTAACTTTCTTAAATGCTTAAGAAAAATAAGGATGAGTTATTTAGATGATGTGAGTTGCCCTCTGATAGATTTTTAAAATATTAAAAATGATCAAAATTGCAAAATATTGAATTATTAAAGCTTGAAGATGAGTATTCAGGGATTTGTTATACTATTCCATCTCTTTTAAAGTTATTATAACTTTTTTTATTATAAAAATTTTCCATGAAAATGAAAAGGAAAGTCAATGTGAGAATGTGAGAATGTACCTCTGACTTCCCCACCTCTGCAATTGGGATAGAAATTACCCAGCACATATAAAAATATGGTAAACTCTGTTTCTGTGGAAAAAAAACCCCAGAGCCTCAAGAACAACACAAAACCAGGAGTGAGTCAGCCAAATTCTGGTATTTTGAGGAAATTCCACAAATGTGGTTATACTTTTTAAAAGCAGACTCCTTTTAAAAGAGATAACCAGAGATGACTCAAAACTGCTTCTTGAAGAAAGTTATACAGTGTCCTGGAAGAGGTTTCCAGGTAAAATTCAGGACGCTCAGTTACACTAAATTTCAGATAGATAATGAGTAACAGTTTATTCGAATCTGAAAATAAAATATTGAATTCAAAATTCAAATTTAACTGGGTACCCTGTATTTTCACTTGCTAAGCCTGGCAGCCCTTCCTAGAGAACAAGAGGGGCAAAGGTTGTCAGACGTGTGAGAAGACCCCAAGGAGCTCCCTAAAGGGGACTGGATGAAGGGAGCTTGAGGGTCGTTGAAATGGTGGGTGGTCACTCTGGAAGGCCATCTCACAGGGTGGCAAGGGCTGCCTCTGGCACACTGGAGGCCCCTGTGTGATTGTACCTGGAGACCTGGAGGGGCAGAGATGAGCCTCAGGGCACCAGCGGTCAGAAGACTCAGGCCTTCCCAGGCCGCAAGCTCTTTGTTGACTTGATAGGTGGGGGTATGAGGCTGGGCAAAGAGACAGAACTATTTGTGTACCAGGAAGAAGGTTCGACACATTAAGTCTGGCATGTGGTCCTGTGGCCTTGCCAAAAGAAGGAGAAAAGCCGTGTAAGAATGAGGACTCCTGCCAGGGTGGCCCATGGCCCAGGCACCCTCGCGGGTTCCTCAGATGCCGGATGCTGAACTGGCACCCAGCCCAACTGCTTGACCTCTCTGAGGAGATCTCTGGCAGTTTCCAAGTGAAAATGGGTTATTTAAAAGCAAAATGCATTCAACCTGTTTCTGGGGGTGGGAAGCAGACCTGGAAGAAACACTGATCCTTTAGGGATTGTTAACCACCACCAGCAATATGGGTCTTTGAAAAATAGCATTGTAGCATTATGGAGAGAATGGAATTCACAATGGGTAGGGGGAACAAATCACATTTTGGAAATCACTTATCATAGAGGGGAAGAGACAACTCATGGTCTCAATAGGCAAAGATAGAAAACAGAAGATATAGCAAGAAAGCATAGAAGAAACTAAATCATATAAAAACACAACAGAAAAAGAATAAATGCTAGTTTTCCTATAAATAAAAATGGGTTACACTCTTTTACTAAGTGACAAGGACTCTTAGACTACAGCAAAAGTAAAATTTCATCATACTACCTTTAAAAGACACTTCTAAGGCAATACGATTTAGAATGGCCAAAAAAGCAAATATTTTGGCAAACAAAATAAGTGCAAAGAAAAGGGAAACAAATTGAAACTAAAGTCAAAAGCAAAGGAAGCAAAATGGAGTGTTTTGTATAAATAAAAGATGTACATCTCAGTGCAAAAATTCCAAACGTTAATGTATGGAACAGTAAAGCTCAGAAATCCTTAAAGCAAAAGTGGATAGGGATATATAAAGTAATAAATGTGAAAGCGTGAAATTGCAGAAATTAAAGTTGCAGTGGGATTTTAATGTACCTTTTTCTTAGACAGATGAAACAGGCAATCAATAAATAAAGAAATGAAAGATATGAATAACAAGGCAAACACTTTCTAAGCTACATTGAGTAGCTTTAAAATAGAGAATAAAAATAATCAAAAATTAGAAAATACATTTTTCCTAATGCTCAGAGAACACTTACAAAACTTGATCACATATTAGTTTAGTAATGTTACCCAAAACAGAAATCATACAAGGCAGATTTAAATGCAAAAATAGAGAATAAAAATAATCAAAAATTAGAAAATACATTTTTCCTAATGCTCAGAGAACACTTACCAAACTTGATCACATATTAGTTTAGTAATAAGTTACCCAAAACAGAAATCATACAAGGCAGATTTAAATGCAATAAAATGAGAAATTAATAACAAAAGTTTAAACAAAAAGACCAACCACTTGGAAATTTAAAAAATATTTTATTGGGACTTCCAGTATGAACATGGCTGCATAAGTCAGCGTTTTTCCCTTTTTCTCTTGGAAATCATTCAAACCCACAAACTTCATTTTCAGTAAAAGTTGGAAACAAATAAAACCCGCAGACTCCAAAGTACACGTACGGGCTGTCCAAAGGCAACTGAGATTGGGTAAAAGCCACTCGGCCGTAAATGGAGAGAAGATGCATGAAAATGATGGAAGGTCACGGTGGCACAGACTTCAGAAAACCTCACACTTCCCAATGAAAGAATGCTGATAATTATCTAAGACAGACTTTATGGACTCATGGGGACTCATTATCTATTCTCTTTCCTTTTGTGTGTGCTTGAAACTTTTCATAACAGTTAAAAATATAATTCCTGAAATTGAAGTTTTACTGTAAAATATAAAAATTACATCCTTTGTTCACAATAATGGACATGGGAAATTTGGAGACAGGTTTAAGCTGGTGGCAAAAGCCTCTTAGACCTGGTTTGGTTCAGAGAAATAAAGAAGGTGGAGTTATGCAAGAATCACACAGATGAGCCATATTTGTAGGGAGCAGCCTGCCTCTGTTGTGGAAACTAAGGAAATAACTGGTCAAGAAAATTCAACACATTTAGGGACAAGTAAGAAGAAAAGAAATAGTACAGAATTATTTTCAAAATCTAAGGCAAAAAGAAAAGAAAATGTAAAACAAAACTTAACCAAAAGAAGAGGATATATATATACCCACCAGAGAAATTTCTCCAAGGAGCAGATGAGATGAAAGACTTTGCTGTGAACTTCTTAGAAACAGGGCAGTGTGAATGCAAGCAAAAATGAAAGAACTCAAGGGATGATGAGATGAGAAGAGGTGAGATGTGAGCACATAGGATCCAGGAAAGAAGAAGAAGAAAACTTGAAATTGGAAGGAGCACGGGGCAGAATGGCCACGTGGGAAAACACAGGAAGGGGCACAGGGGGCAGAATGAAATGGAAGTAAATAACTATAAAAGGATGCCAAGGAAGCGACAAATCTTAGTAGTCAGGGAGAGGATATCCAACATTTGCATAATTGGAGTCTCTGAGGAGGACAACCAAAACAATGAAATTAAGCAAACAGTTAATAGTTGAATAAAACTTCACCAGAACTGAAAGAATACTTGAATGTGCACATTAGAAGTTCCACTATGTCAGAAGGTCAGAAAAGATTGACCCAGATTGGTCAGCTCTGGGACGTATTCCCAGTGTAGTTACTGAACTTCAGAGATAAAGAAAGAAATCCTTTGAATAGTCATATCTTCTCCCTCCACAAAAATTTAAATAATTAAGAAAAGGAAATAAATCAAAGTGGCTTCACTTTCTCTATGACATTTAATTCTCAAAAGACGACACAGCCCCATGTGTAAGATCACCAGGGAAAGAGAAGGTGACCCAGAGGCTCGACGTTCAGGCAAGCTGCCCTTCATGCATAACTGCTAGACGCACCTGGAGGAGCCAGGTAGCGTGGCTCCCAGGAGCCTGTTTCGAGGGACTCCTAGGGGGTGAACTGGAGTAAAGGATGCAAGAGGATGGATAGGGAGTATGGAGGCTGGTAGTCTCATTATAGACATAAGGAGACCTGACGGATGTTATTTAAAACTGCAAATCACGAGATGTGGAAATTACCTAAATGTCCATTGACTGATGAATGGGTAAACGAAATGTGGTAAATACACACAATGGAATATTATTCAGCCTTTTAAAGGAAGGAAGTTCTGACACGTGCTACAACATAGGTGAATCTCTAAGACATTGAGTTAAGTAAAATAAGCTAGTTGCAAAAGGACAAGCATTGTATAATTCCACTCTAGAATACCAGGGTAATTATTATTAAGGGTATTATTAGCCTTATTGAACCTGGTGGCTTGAAAATAGAGACACCCCTATGGCACATTACAACACTGACATATACACACTACTATGTATAAAATAGGTAACTAATGAGAACCTACTGTCTAGCATAGGGAACTCTACTCATTATTCTGTGGTGACCTAAATGGGAGGGAAATCTAAAAAAGAGGGGATATTTGTATAGCTCATCCACTTTGCTGCACAGCAGAAACGAACACGATATTGTAAAGCAATTACACTCCAAAAAATGAATAAAAGCAATAAAAATTGACCATGTAATAAGCCATAAGGAAACTCTTAACAAAGTTAAAATATGGAAGTACCACTGGCAATATTTTCTGATTATAAGGCCCTAAAGTTAGAAATTAATAACAAGCTCAAAAGTCAAAAAAACTTCTCTCTGAAAAATTAAAAAGAAAGCAACTCTCTTCTAACAATTCTTGGTGAAAGAGAGTATATTAAAAAAATTGTGGAATATTTGGGAAGCAATGATAAAACACTATATGTTAGACCTTAGTGGTTACAGTTAAAGCTGTATTCAGAGGAAGCTTATAGCCTTGAAAACTTATGTTACTTAAAACAAAAGGATGAAAACTAACTATACATCTAACTCTTAGATCAAAAAAGTAAAAATGAGACTATTATTATGGAATGCCAAGAAAAGGAAAATGAAAACATTATATATCAAAATAAATGGGGAGTGCTAAGGCAGTAGCAATTTTAAATGTTTTCCTTATCAGAAAAGAGGGAGCAAAGTAATTAAAATTTCAACTGAAGAAATTAGAAGGAAAAAAATTGCTTAAAATAGTATGAAGAAGAAGATAATAAAACTAGAAGCAGAAATAAGCAACTGGGTGTGGAATCTGCAGATATGGAGGGCCGACTATCCTGCTGGTCAGTTTCAGATACACCAATTATGCATGCATATTAAGTAGGCTAATATCACTATTAGTCAGGAACATTTTATCACCTATATTAGAAAACCACTGCTTCATTTAAATCTAAGCACTACTGTAACAAGTAAAAATCACTGGCTGTTGAGAGGAGAGAAAATTGATTCCCTGCCATTTGGACATCCTGGGCAGTCAGCATTTTGCTGACTTGTGAATTTTCTAGAGTTCTGTCTTTGATGTTCCAATAAAAAGTTAGTTAACTTTTCATTTCTGTGTTTGACTGTGATCTTATTCTCAAGAAATGCAGCACTCAAGTACATGATGATTCTTGGGTATTCGGAATATTGGACTAATCAGAAAGCCTTGTTTTTCAATGGCGCTGAACAAATGTCTTGCTTCTGTTTCCCCCCTTTCTCTTGCCCGTCTCGTCTCCATGACTTGCATCCTTTTCCTCTCCTCTCTGCCTCTCTCCCTGGTCCCCCCTCTCCCCTCCGCCCACCCCTCCCAACCTGCCCTCCTCTTGACTTTTTCTCTATAAACTGCTTCTGGTCCCCCCGCCATTTTTCTTCCTGTCCTTCTATCCTTCTGTCACGCGAACTCTGTCATGCTTCCTTTCTCCCTGCCGTCCCTCGTCTTCTCTCTTTCCCTTGTCCCCCTCTCTCGTCCCCACATGTGGCAGGTCTATGACACAGCCCTGGAGAACGTGAAGGCCTTTGAGGGCCTGTCTGACTTTTGTAATACATTCAAGCTCTACCGGGGCAAGACTCAGGAGGAGACTGAAGACCCATCAGTCATTGGGGAGTTTAAGGTAAGTCCTTGAGGACGTGTCTCTAGCCCAGGGGCCCCACCTATGGAGTAGCAGCAATGAGTGAAGGAGGGGCAGAAGTACTGTAGCAGTATCAGTAATGGCCCCAGTGCTGAGATCGGTGGCTATGCGGGTGGCGGCGTTGATGCCGCTGCTGCAGAATCTGATGGGGCTGATGGGATTGCACTGGGCTTCATAATCACACTGGTGATGACTCTGACAGACTTGAGAGTAATGGACGTAGTGCTGAGTGTCTTGGTGACAATGATGATGAAAGTGAAAGCTGACCCCTCCTTCTTTTCAGGGACTCTTCAAAATTTATCCTCTCCCAGAAGACCCAGCCATCCCCTTGCCCCCGAGGCAGTTCCACCAGCTGGCTTCCCAGGGGCCCCAGGAATGCCTGGTCCGTGTCTACATTATCCGAGCATTTGGCCTGCAGCCCAAGGATCCCAATGGGAAGGTAACATCCCCGGAGCTCTCACCTCCCCTAGAGTAAATGGCAGGCTGGGGTATCAAGAGGCTGCAGAGTTTGGATATAATCTTTGCCCCAGGGAGTTCACAGTAAGTGGGAAAACAAACATGTACAAAACTGAGATGTTACAAAATTGAGGTGTTGGAGTTCTATCAAGGCCAAGTGCCCCAGGAGGTTGGAAAAGCCCAAAGGCAGTACACAACTTTGGGATCATAAGGAAGACTTCCTAGAAGGAATAGAATTCTTAAGGGTTGATGAAGTTTTAATAGGTGGGGAGGGAGAAGAAAACCATATTTTAGGCGTTAAAAACATTGGGAAAGGTTTGGGAGCAAACTGCTTAGCATAGGTTTAGCACAAGGATAAGGCATAAGGACAAGGGACGTTAATGGTGTTGGTGGGACTTTCAAGGGTGGGGTGGCAAGAAGGAGGAACAGAACATGATGGGCAGCTGTGCTGGCCTGGCCATGGTGGAGCCTGGGGTAGAAGGAAAACGAAATAATCTTGGTCCTGTTTTTATACGAAATTTTGATGTTTTGCTCATCATGGACTGTTGGTATTAATTTTGAATTTTAAAATATCACATTAAAATGTTTATCTTGATTACTAAGGTTTTTTGTCCTTCCTTTAAATTTTATGCCTGAGTTGAGTACCGCCCTAACTTACTCTAATCCTGACTGTTGAGTGAAGGAGTGGAACTGAGGGAGAGCCTAAGTCTGGACCTGCAGGGAAATGGGGACAGGGGTAGAGTGTGGTTGGGAAGAGAGAGAAAGAGGAAGAGGTGGGGCAGAGTGAGGGGTGGTGGGGTTCAGACGTGCGAGCTAGGGTCTTCTCTTGTCCCCTTAGACAGGTGCAGGCCTAGCCTGTGTCCTAGGTTGTGGGAGGGCCCTGGTGTCCCATCCCTGCGGCCCTGCTCTTCAAGGTGAGAAAATCTCCATTGCCCTGCTGGGAGATCACAGGGCGGGATGGAGCGGTCCCAGCCCAGGTACCATCCACGACCTCCAAGATGTGGTTGTGGTCAAGTTCCTACACCTCAGGCCTTCCTGGTGCTGAGACTGACCCGAGCGCTCTGGCCCTGGCTGCTTCCGAGGCTAGTTGAGGGAATGCTGCTGCTCATTGGAGGCTGGGTTGGGCTGAAAACATCTGGGCATTTCTCTCCCCTTCTATCAGCTGAAGCAGAGGTCACAGATAGGACCCCAGCCTGGCCCCATCACATGTCACGCAAACTGGTGTATTTCTGGGTGTGTGAGCCTGACCCCCACCCACCCTTTCCTAAGGGAGGCAGTGGTTGGGAGTGTGGAGGACTTGGGCACCCCATTTCCACTGCTGGAGCAGAGGCTCGAAGCACATGTTGGGGGGGTGTGCACGATGGGGCTGCTGGCCTGGCAAGTGGCAGCTGCTTCTTGTTTTTTATTATTTTATTGTATATTCTTTTATTTATGTGACGTTAGTGAACCTTTAGTCTGTAGTAATAGAAATTAGTTATAAACTGCAATCAAGGTAGATGGGAGAAACATTAACAACCTCAGATATGCAGATGACACCACTCTAGTCACAGAAAATGAAGAGGAATTAAAGAACCTCTTGATGAGGGTGAAAGAGGAGAGTGAAAGAGCTGGCTTAAGACAATGTTAAAAAAACTAAGACCATGGCATCTGGCCCCAGTACTGCAGAAAAGGTGGAAGTAATGACAGATTTCCTTTTCTTGGGCTCCAAAATCACTGCGGACAGGGACTGCAGCCGTGAAATCAAAAGGCAATTGCTTCTTGGCAGGAAAGCAATGACAAACCCAGACAGTGTGTTGAAAAACAGACATTACTCTGCTGACAGTGGTCTGTATAGTCAAGGCTACGGTTTTCTCAGTGGTCACATATGGATTGTGAGAGCTGGACAGTAAAGAAGGCAGAATGCCAAAGAATTTATGCCTTTGAACTGTGTGGTGCTGGAGAAGACTCTTGAGAGTCCCTTGGACAGCAAGGAGGTCTAATCAGTCAATCTTAAGGGAGATAAACCCTGAATATTCAATGGAAGGACTGATGCTGAAGCTTTAGCTTCAGTATTCTGGTCATCTGATGCAAACAGACGACTCATTGGAAAAGTCCCTGCTACTGGGAAAGACTGAGGGCAGAAGCAGAAGAGGGCATCAGAGAATGAGATGGCTGGATGGCATCTCTGATGCAATGAACGTGAACTTGGGCAAGCTCTGGGAGACAGGGAGGGACAGGGGGACCTGGCGTGCTGCAGTCTGTGGGGTCACAGGAGTGGGTGACTGAACAATAGCAGCAACAATAGAAACTAGAACGGTGGTTGCTCATGGGGTAAAGAGTGATTGGCTGGAGGAATGAGGAAGCTTTCCGGGGTGACTGAAATGTTCTGTATTTTGAATCATGTGTTGGTTTGTTGGTTACACAGATACATACAAACACACATATATATATGCTCTAAATATACTATATATATATATATCAACTATGAAATATTATTTCACTAATGCGTATGTATATATACTATGCATATACATGATATGTATGTATATGTTACGATGTATATGTATATATACATCGTGTATATAATATGAATTTATATACTACATATGGGCTTCCCTGGTGGCTCAGATGGTAAAGAGTACTACATATACATTAGTCAAAACTCATCTAACTGTATGTTAAGATTGACACATATTATTGATATAACTTTTACTGTAATTTAAAAAATGAGGGGAAAATGCTTAGGCTAAGGGCATGGTTTTAGAAAAGGCAGAGGAACAAGAGATCAAATTGCCAACATCCGCTGGATCATCGAAAAAGCAAGAGAGTTCCAGAGAAACATCTATTTCCGCTTTATTGACTATGCCAAAGCCTTTGACTGTGTGGATCACAATAAACTGTGGAAAATTCTTCAAGAGATGGGAATACCAGACCACCTGACCTGCCTCTTGAGAAACCTATATGCACGTCAGGAAGCAACAGTTAGAACTGGACGTGGAACAACAGACTGGTTCCAAATAGGAAAAGGAGTACGTCAAGGCTGTATATTGTCACCCTGCTTATTTACCTCGTATGCAGAATACATCATGAGAAACACTGGGCTGGAGGA
>SJYA01001697.1:2292477-2313989 GCA_006410615.1 Neotragus moschatus | reverse complement strand
GTTGGCTTAAAGCTCAACATTCAGAAAATGAAGATCATGGCATCTGGTCCTATCACTTCATGGCAAATAGATGGGGAAACAGTGGAAACAGTGTCAGACTTTATTTTACGGGGCTCCAAAATCATTGCAGATGGTGATTGCAGCCATGAAATCAAAAGACGCTTACTCCTTGGAAGGAAAGTTATGACCAACCTAGATAGCATATTCAAAAGCAGAGACATTACTTTGTCAACAAAGGTCCGTCTAGTCAAGGCTATGGTTTTTCCAGTGGTCTTGTATGGATGTGAGAATTGAACTATAAGGAAAGCTGAGCACCGAAGAATTGATGCTTTTGAAGTGTGATGTTGGAGAAGACTCTTGAGAGTCCTTTAGACTGCAAGGAGATCCAACCAGTCCATCCTAAAGGAGATCAGTCCTGGGTGTTCTTTGGAAGGAATGATGCTAAAGCTGAAACTCCAGTACTCTGGCCACCTCATGTGAAGTGATGACTCATTGGAAAAGACTCTCATGCTGGGAGGGATTGAGGGCAGGAGGAAAAGAGGATGAGATGGCTGAATGGCATCACTGACTCGATGGACGTGAGTCTGGAGTGAACTCCGGGAGTTGGTGATGGACAGGGAGGCCTGGCATGCTGCGATTCATGGGGTCACAAAGAGTCGGACATGAATGAGCGACTGAACTGAACTGAACTAAACTGAAGGGCATGGACTTCATTTCACTTTCTGGGGCTGGATGTGGCTGGCAGCTCACTGGTTGGGAGCATGGAGGCTGGGCAGAGAATGAAAAGGTAAATGAGAGCACAACAGAGCTGGGAGTGAGGGAGGGATTTCATAGCTATCCCGAGTATGAAACTTGAGGAACAGGCAAAGTTGTCCAGGAAGGCTGTTTAGGAATTCTCTCTGTTGGAAGTAGTGAGAAGACTCTGGTCATCCCCTTCAAGAAAACCTAAAGAGCTCTGTTCTTCTTGGCTCTCAGAGTAGAGTGGTGTTCTTTTGAAAGTGTTACCACAGTAGGGCTAGGCATCAGAGGACTCAGATTCCTGAGGGTTTCAGGAGGCATGCCCAGGGGATTCCACCTCTCTTGGGCCCCCGACCCCTTTGAGAGCAGAGCAGTGAAGGAGCCTCAGAGAAGGGAAGGGAAGGTGATTTCACTGAAGTGTTTCCTTCTCTTCCTGCAGTGTGATCCTTATGTCAAGATCTCCATAGGGAAGAAAGCGGTGAGTGACCAGGACAACTATATCCCTTGTACTCTGGAGCCTGTATTTGGAAAGTAAGTTGGAGTGGCTTGGGGCTTGGGGTGGAGGTGCCAGTCTGGAATAACCCACCGACCAGTGGGAGAGATGTGGCTGCTGCTGGGAAATCCCTGTCTCCTGGAGCAAAGCTTTGTTCCCTAAACCTTGCGTGTCTGTGGGGGTGTAACCTCAGCTAGCTCTTCCTTAAGTCCTTGCAGAAGCTCCTAGTCAAACAGTTACCTCAAAGACCAGAAATCTAAATGAAGCCAAAGCATGCGTTTGCTCCATATTCTGTCTCTCTCTCTTTTTTTTTTTTTAGATCAACTTTTACTTTGGAATAATTTTAGATTTACAGGAAAATTGCAGAGACAGTAAAGTTTTCGTATACCCGTCACTCAATTTCCCTCACCATTCACATCTTCCCCAACGTATCAAAATTAAGAAATTGATATTACTGCATTACTATTAACCAAACTCTAGCCTTTATTAGGATTTTGCCCATTTCCCCATGAATGTCCTGTTGCTGTTTTAGGAGACCAGGATTCCTATGGCATCTAGTAATTATTTTCTTTTGTTGTTCCTGGTTCGTTTGTGGCAGATAGTAGAAGGACGTGGACTTAAGGGAGTGAAATACTTCCTAAAGTCTAAGAATGAGGAAGGAAGAAGCAGTGCTTATTGCAAGGACTAGCTCCCAGGCATTCTGACCTGCTTGCTGTTTGGATGAGAGCTTATTTAAGTCAAGGGGCTTCCCTGGTGGCTCGGCGGTAAAGAACCCACCTGCCAAGGCAGGAGATGGGTTTGAACCCTGGGTTGGGAAGATCCCCTGGAGAAGGAAATGGCAACCTACTCCAGTATTCGTGCCTGGGAAGTCCCATGTGTAGAAAAGAGAATCTTGAGAGAGGTTGGCGGCTATTTCTCTAGCACCTGTTGGAGAAGGCTTGTAGTGATATTGTCAAGCAGCACACTGGATTCGTGAACCAGTGTCACGCCTTTTTTTGGAGGGGAAACAGCTCTGGCCAAAGATGAGTCACCGCCTAGCTGGAACTGGAGGGCAGGGCTGCGGGGAGGATGGCAGGTGTAAGAGAGGAACCTTGTTTGGTGCGCGTGGCTGGCATGGGGCCCCAGGCTGAGGGGACCACATAGGGCCCAGGGCAGGGTGGGAGCGTGAGTGTAGAACACGCCTCTTCCTTGCCGTTTGCCGCCTGCCCCCAGATCATGATCACCGCTCTGTCTGTGGTTCAAGCCTCCCCACGTCCACAGCAGCAGCTGTTTGTTTCTATCACCCACGTGTTGACCAGCCCTAGGCATGGGACATAATCAAAGACAACTCTGACTTTGTCTACCAGTTTCCAATAAACATCTGTTCTATGGGGTGATCTTCCTCAGTCCCTGAGTGGAAACCATGGCAGGCAGGCTACTTTCCCACTCGGGTTCAGACAGTCCACTTTGCTGGAAACCCACTGTCTCAAGTTGGTAACCAGAACACGCATTCATGTGTTGTCAGGAGCACGTGAGACAGCTTGAGGGTCCACAGCGTGTACACCTTGGGCCGGGGTGTGCAGAGGGAAGGAGGGGCTTTGCCCAGTTGCCTCCCCATCTAGCTGCCCCCGCCATTCTTGCAGGGCCAGGACTAGGGAGCAGGTGGGAGAGGAGGGGCCCATCTCAAGCGCAAACTTTGCTCATCTGACACCCTTTGGGTGGCAGATGTTTGCTTTCCTGTGGGTGCTTTCCAGAGCCCCCCTATCCCCACCGAGCCCTCCCAACATAGCTCCTGGGATGTGGCAGGTGCTGTGTCCCTTTAGCTGGCGTCTCCCTCTCATCCACCCACTCATTCTCAGATGCATCTTCCCACAGCCTCTCGCCATCAGAGCCCCACGTCCCATGGGATGGGCTTCAGGCAGCCCCCTACGCTGCAGCTCTGTGCCCAGCCAGGACAGGCACACAGCTCCTCCCAAACACACTGCACCTCCTCTCTGCCACTAGCTGCTTGCACTTCGTCAAGCACAACTCAGGTGCCAGGCTGTGTCTCCCTCCTGAAGGGAACTCATTTCGGAGAAGAGACAGCACTTCCACACTTGACCTCCGTGGGAGGTGGGGCTCTCAGAGCACAGCAGGGCTCTCTCCGAAGAAATCTCTGCACAAGTCCTGTTTCTATCCCACTCGAGAAGCAGTGGAGAAGCCCCAGGAGTCCTGAAGGTGGACCCCGGGCCACGCCCTTGGTAAATTCCAGAGCTCTGGCACCTCGCTCTGGGGTTTCACATCTTGTCTCTAGGTGTCCTGGTGGAAACTTCATTAAAATTTTATGTATTTATGTGGCTGCATCATGATCTTCCTTGCATTAACAGGGTCTTTCCTTGAGGCACGCGTACTCTGGTTATGGTGTGCGGGCTTTAGGAGTTGCGGCACACAAGCTTAGTTGCTCCACCACATGTGGGATCTTGGTTCCCTAACCAGGGATGGAAGCTGAGTCCTTGGCATTGCAAGGTGGATTCTTAACCACTGAACCACCAGGGAAGTCCCTGGAAACTTCATTTTTAACCTTGGGAATGAACCCAGTTCATTCGTCNGCATTCTGACCTGCTTGCTGTTTGGATGAGAGCTTATTTAAGTCAAGGGGCTTCCCTGGTGGCTCGGCGGTAAAGAACCCACCTGCCAAGGCAGGAGATGGGTTTGAACCCTGGGTTGGGAAGATCCCCTGGAGAAGGAAATGGCAACCTACTCCAGTATTCGTGCCTGGGAAGTCCCATGTGTAGAAAAGAGAATCTTGAGAGAGGTTGGCGGCTATTTCTCTAGCACCTGTTGGAGAAGGCTTGTAGTGATATTGTCAAGCAGCACACTGGATTCGTGAACCAGTGTCACGCCTTTTTTTGGAGGGGAAACAGCTCTGGCCAAAGATGAGTCACCGCCTAGCTGGAACTGGAGGGCAGGGCTGCGGGGAGGATGGCAGGTGTAAGAGAGGAACCTTGTTTGGTGCGCGTGGCTGGCATGGGGCCCCAGGCTGAGGGGACCACATAGGGCCCAGGGCAGGGTGGGAGCGTGAGTGTAGAACACGCCTCTTCCTTGCCGTTTGCCGCCTGCCCCCAGATCATGATCACCGCTCTGTCTGTGGTTCAAGCCTCCCCACGTCCACAGCAGCAGCTGTTTGTTTCTATCACCCACGTGTTGACCAGCCCTAGGCATGGGACATAATCAAAGACAACTCTGACTTTGTCTACCAGTTTCCAATAAACATCTGTTCTATGGGGTGATCTTCCTCAGTCCCTGAGTGGAAACCATGGCAGGCAGGCTACTTTCCCACTCGGGTTCAGACAGTCCACTTTGCTGGAAACCCACTGTCTCAAGTTGGTAACCAGAACACGCATTCATGTGTTGTCAGGAGCACGTGAGACAGCTTGAGGGTCCACAGCGTGTACACCTTGGGCCGGGGTGTGCAGAGGGAAGGAGGGGCTTTGCCCAGTTGCCTCCCCATCTAGCTGCCCCCGCCATTCTTGCAGGGCCAGGACTAGGGAGCAGGTGGGAGAGGAGGGGCCCATCTCAAGCGCAAACTTTGCTCATCTGACACCCTTTGGGTGGCAGATGTTTGCTTTCCTGTGGGTGCTTTCCAGAGCCCCCCTATCCCCACCGAGCCCTCCCAACATAGCTCCTGGGATGTGGCAGGTGCTGTGTCCCTTTAGCTGGCGTCTCCCTCTCATCCACCCACTCATTCTCAGATGCATCTTCCCACAGCCTCTCGCCATCAGAGCCCCACGTCCCATGGGATGGGCTTCAGGCAGCCCCCTACGCTGCAGCTCTGTGCCCAGCCAGGACAGGCACACAGCTCCTCCCAAACACACTGCACCTCCTCTCTGCCACTAGCTGCTTGCACTTCGTCAAGCACAACTCAGGTGCCAGGCTGTGTCTCCCTCCTGAAGGGAACTCATTTCGGAGAAGAGACAGCACTTCCACACTTGACCTCCGTGGGAGGTGGGGCTCTCAGAGCACAGCAGGGCTCTCTCCGAAGAAATCTCTGCACAAGTCCTGTTTCTATCCCACTCGAGAAGCAGTGGAGAAGCCCCAGGAGTCCTGAAGGTGGACCCCGGGCCACGCCCTTGGTAAATTCCAGAGCTCTGGCACCTCGCTCTGGGGTTTCACATCTTGTCTCTAGGTGTCCTGGTGGAAACTTCATTAAAATTTTATGTATTTATGTGGCTGCATCATGATCTTCCTTGCATTAACAGGGTCTTTCCTTGAGGCACGCGTACTCTGGTTATGGTGTGCGGGCTTTAGGAGTTGCGGCACACAAGCTTAGTTGCTCCACCACATGTGGGATCTTGGTTCCCTAACCAGGGATGGAAGCTGAGTCCTTGGCATTGCAAGGTGGATTCTTAACCACTGAACCACCAGGGAAGTCCCTGGAAACTTCATTTTTAACCTTGGGAATGAACCCAGTTCATTCGTCCATTCTGTGATCCATCTGGCAGGCATCTGCTGATTATTTGGGAAAACCACACACACACACACACACACACATGCACACACACACACACACACAGTGAGACAAGCCCCACATCGGGAGTGCATGCGTGATGTGCTGCAAGAGTAGAAGGTCTGAAGAGGGTGGACTGCAGGCTAGTCCTGCAAGAGGAGGAGGCCAGGGGTGGCTTTCCAGCCTGTGCACCAGCCTGGCCACCCCCTCGAGGTCCTGCTGTGTCCAGTGACCTCTGAGAGCTGGTGTTATCAGGATGACCCCCTCCTTCCTTGCAGGATGTTCGAGCTGACCTGCACTCTGCCTCTGGAGAAGGACCTGAAGGTCACCCTCTATGACTATGACCTCCTCTCCAAGGATGAAAAGATCGGGGAGACGGTCATTGACCTGGAGAACAGGCTGCTGTCCAAGTTTGGGGCCCGCTGTGGACTCCCCCAGACCTACTGCATGTAAGTGCACAGTGCTGGCTGCTTCTCTGACTGTGGGCCGAGCACTGACTGTGTGCCGGCCTGATCCTAGCCCGGCACAGACGCTTCCTCATCTCAGCCCAGGTCTCAGCCCCACTCTAGATATGGACACTGAGGCCTAGGTTTGTAAGTGGTGGGGTTAGGATTTGAAGCTGCTTATCTGACTCTAACAACCCAGCACTTCATCATGTCGTTACAATTCTCCTGAAGGCACCATTGAGGTGCCTGGAGAGGGGACGGAGAAGGGAGGCAGTCGGTGGGATGGGTCACGGAGCCTGGCTGGGCCCGACAGTCCTCACTCACTTCCAGCCAACTTGGGTCTTGTCTGGGTCTAATTCTCTAAATCTGAAAATTGGAAACCTTTCAGTTCCAATCCCATGCATGTATAAAGCAGTCCTTTTGTCTCTGGGCCTCTCAGTCTTTCTGTGTGTGAAATGGGCTCCCCAGTCATGATGAACAATCATATAGGGTGCCTTGGTCAAAGAGAAGGGTGGCTGATGCCATGTTTGTGGGCACATAAGGCAATGGCACCCCAGTCCAGTACTCTTGCCTGGAAAATCCCGTGGGTGGAGAAGCCTGGTGGGCTGCAGTCCGTGGGGTCACGAAGAGTCGGACACGACTGAGCGACTTCACGTTCACTTTCCACTCTCATGCATTGGAGAAGGACATGGCAACCCACTCCAGTGTTCTTGCCTGGAGAACCCCAGGGATGGGGGAGCCTGGAGGGCTGCCGTCTGTGGGGTCGCACAGAGTCGGACACGACTGAAGCGACTTAGCAGGCCACTGCACGCCCCTCCACCCCATCAGTGTCCTGGAGCGTCTCTTCTCTGTGTCTTGCTTGGGCCTCAGCTCTGGACCCAACCAGTGGAGGGATCAGCTCCGCCCCTCCCAGCTCCTCCACCTGTTCTGCCAGCAGCACCGAGTCAAGGCTCCCGTGTACCGGACAGACCGCGTGGTGTTTCAGGATAAAGAATACACCATCGAAGAAATAGGTGAGCTCTCCCTCCAAGGCCCTCTCTCTTATGGGTCCTCTCCTGTCATAAAGGGGCTTGGACATACCCACCGGAGAAGACCCGCACCCACAGTGTGGTCTGGGGTCTCTCCAGGGAAGCACAGATGGGCTCAACTTGCCCTTGGTGTTCTTGGGACCAGTCCTTCCTGAAACACCACTGTGAAGGTTAGAGGTCAAAGTTGGGGCCGGGGTTGGGGGGTTCATCAGAGTTCAGCCTACAGTCAGCTTGGGGCCTGTCTGAGGGGAAGATGAGAGGGGGGCCTGAAGCCAGGGTCAGGTCATGGTTGGGACTGGTCTGCTTCTGCCTTCGGGTGGTCAGACTGGTCAGAGACTGGGTACAGCCCACCACTGAGAAGGTTTTCTACTTGAATCACGCTAGCATGCCAATTTGACCTTGACGGTACCTTCCAAGCCTCTAGCCATGGCTCCTGCACCTGATGCATCCAGAGGGTGGCAGGAAGCCCTGTAGCCCTCATCTTGCCTGATGCTTTGTGTCTGTCTAGTGCTCACGCCTAGGGTGCCACCGCGTGCTCCCTGCATGTCTGAGATGCTCACAGCCTGCACGGCCCACCCGGAGCAGCTCAGACTCCCAGGAGGTGTTTATAGGCCCAGCTGGCCCCTCGCCCCCTGCTGGCTTCGGCGATGTTTGATGTCAGAGCTGATGCTGAGGCTGTAAAAGGGGAAGGAGGCTTTGGCTCCCCCATCCCCAGCAGCCCCTTCTGTTTCTGCGGTTCTCTGAGGTCACGGCTGAGTCAGGCCCCTTTCCTTAGGCCCTGACCCCACCCCCTTCTCTTTTCCTGTGGAACTCGCATCTGTTTTAGGGGTGGTCTCATTTCCTTCTGCTAGTCTGTGAGCAGCTTAAGCACAGGGACCAAGGCTCATGGTCATAAATTCATAGGAAAAGAAGGCCAGAAAGCCAGAATTCTGCCTGTTTTTGCAGATGAGGCCGTTCAGACCAAGAGTGGTTAACAACCTGCCCAAAGTCACCCCGCCCTTTAGAGGCAGAACCAGGTTCCTCCTGGCCCAGTGGTCCTCCTGCAGTGCTATGCTGCTTCCTTAGTGGCACCTATTAAAGTGGGGAGGGCAGGTGTGATGGATGAATGTGTGTGTGTACACAGAGTTAGATTCTGTGCTGGTGAACATGGGCACACCTGAGTGCACATACCTGTGTGTGTACATGTGTATAGACACATGTGGACCCTCCTACTCCCAGTCAGGTCTCTGTCTTGGGAGCTCCAAGTTCATGTTGCTGGCTGATCAGCCAGCCTTCTCAGGGTGAGAAACAACCCATCCACAGTACCAGTTCGTGACCTACCCCTTGACAGGTAGAGCTACGCCTGGAAGCATGCAGGGGAGGGTGGGTATTCACGTCCAGTTACACACCTTTCCGAATGAGGGTGTGATCTCAGCCACCCCCTGGCCAGGTGTGTGACTGCCTGCTGCTTCTGTCACCTATGAAACGGGGCTAATAATAGTACTTACCTGTTAGGGTTACTTTGACAATCAAACCTTTAGTATCTATGAAGAACAGTGCCTGGCTCTTGATTTAAATGTGTTCCCTGTTATTGCTAATATTTTAGCTACTGCTACTAATCAAAGAGATTGCATGAACCAGAGAATAGTACTGCGAGCACTTAGATGCTTTATCTGGCAGAAGAGCTTGTAGAGCCTCGGAGCTGAGAGCAGTCTGGAAGGGCTTCCTGGAAGTGGTGGGCTTTGGAGTGGGGAGAATTTATAAGAAGAGCTTACAGAAGATGCTTGGAAGAGGTGGTGGCAGCGGGGAATCTGGATTTTAAGCCCGGAGCCTGTGGATGGTGAGATTCCTGCTACAGAGAGTGAGCTGTGAGGGCCAGAAGAAGTGTGTGTCTGGGTTTAGTGTTAGGCTGTGGGGTTAGTGGCTTCCCAAGGCCCCCAGGCACCCCTACCATCTCTTGCTCACTCAGTCCTGGCAGTGTTTTTCATCTTCTTCCTGGGGTTAGAGGCTGGCAGGGTCCCAAACCCACACCTGGGCCCGGTGGAGGAGCGTCTGGCCTTGCACGTCCTCCAGCAGCAGGGCCTGATTCCTGAGCACGTGGAGTCTCGGCCTCTCTACAGCCCCTTGCAGCCAGACATCGAGCAGGTAGGACCTCCGCCCACAGCCCCAGAGCCCTTGACCCTCAGCTACCCTGCCCCAAGGACAGCATAGATACCCCAAAAGTACCAGTGGAGACCTTGGGATTTGGCTAACCCCTCCTTGCCATGTTTTTCTGATCTGAGTAGTTACCACTAACCACTGTTGGCTTAGAGAGAGCCCCCTTGAGCCTGGCCTTTCTGGGCTACCTGCGGACCTTGGGCCTGGGGAATGAGCTGCCTCCTTCACCCCCATATCGGCTGAACCTCTGACTGCCCCTGAGTCATTCTGAAGCCTCAGTGTTTCAGCCTGGCCTTGGGGTGTCCTTCCCTACCATCAGTTAGTGACACCCCAGAAGACTGGCCCTGTGCTGGGCTTGTAAGGTGTTCAGACAGGTCGACCCTATGACAGACAGACAGAGCAGCCACCACGAAGGTCGGGGGAGTCCTCCCAGGCAGAGGGAGGGTGAGCAGAGGGACAGCAGACCTGGGCTGCCACAGGAAGGCTCCCTGCGGGGAGTGAGCTCAGGGCTGGGGCTTGGAGGGAGAAGAGGAGGGGAGGGCTTACCGGCAGAGGTGGGGTGACGCAGCCATGCAGGTGCCTTGTGCACAGCAGAGAACAGCCTCTCTGCTCTTTGGAGCTGAGTCCTCCTTCCCTTGGTGGCATGGCTACCAGCTCCCCAGAGTGGCACTGCAGGTGTTGAAATGTCAGCTCTTTCATGCTCATGTGAACAGATGTTAGGTCAGTCCCTTCTCCTCCTGTAAGATGGGGCCAGAGATAACAGCTGCTTGCAAAGAGGGCACGAGCTGAAGGGTGGCAGGTAGAATGGTTTCCTGTCTGGAAATCCTCTGAGCCCCTATGACCAAACCACACTCTCTGACCCTCTACAACTGCGTCTACCATCCCAAGGTTGGAGTGCCCCCTATTCCTTCCCACCTGGCAGGGTGAGACCCAGCGAACATCACCATCCCCGGGGAGCTGCCCTGACCCCAATTCCTGACCCCCAGGCACTCCCCAGGCCCCTGGCCACTGGGGCGTGGGCTCAGGCCTGTAGTCCCACTGAAGGCACCTCCCCTGCTGGATGCTGAGCCTTGCCATGCAGGCCTGAGTCTCCTCTGTCCTGAGCTCCAAGCATCCATTGCAGAGCAGGCGGGTGGGAGATGGTGGTGGAGTGAAAAGGATGGTGAGAGAGCAGGGTCGTGTCTCCCTCCCTAGGGGAAGCTGCAGATGTGGGTCGACCTGTTTCCAAAGGCCCTGGGGCGGCCGGGACCTCCCTTCAACATCGCCCCACGGAGAGCCAGAAGGTGACTGATGCAGCCTGGGCTCAGGGCTGAGCAGGGTGGCGGGTGGTTGCTGTGGGTGGGACCAGGAGGTGGTTCTTGGGCTGGGCTTTTTGCCACTCAGGTACCACTCCTGTGTGAATTTGACCAAGTGTCCACCCAGGCAAGCAGCAGTCTTGGGTGAGCGGACTTCTTGGCTTCTTGGTCAAGGACCGCCCACCCTTCGTGGGAATCTGTGTGGATTTGAGTCATTTTCTCTGCAGGTTTTTCCTGCGTTGTATTATCTGGAACACCAAGGATGTGATCCTGGATGACCTCAGCATCACCGGGGAGAAGATGAGCGACATTTACGTGAAAGGGTAGGAGGTCACCCTTCTTTCTACCCGTCCCAGCTCCAGGGTGTCGCCTCTGCTCCCATGAGGGTGGTGATCAGTTGGGAAAGGGGACGCTCTGGTGTGGGGAAGGGGGAGAACGAGAAAGCGATAACGGTCTTATGGGAGTGTCTCTGCCTATGGGGAGTTGACCCTCACAGATGTCTTCGATGCTAATATTTGGGATGAACTTACAAGGTTTGAGGATACTGGTCAAGAGAGAAGTTAGAATATTGTGAAATTTATGGCACATTTGGTATACTGTGGAGATTTCTTGGGGTTTATTTTTCCTCTCTCATTTACCAAGTTCAATGACCTTCTTAATTCCTTAAGTTGAGGATGCATGTTGTGGTGGAAACATCAATTAGCTACGTTCTCTCAAATGTGTTATTTCTAGTTGGATGGTCGGCTTTGAAGAACACAAGCAAAAGACAGATGTACATTATCGGTCCCTGGGAGGTGAAGGCAACTTTAACTGGAGGTTCATTTTCCCTTTTGACTACCTGCCAGCTGAGCAGGTCTGCACCGTCTCCAAGAAGGTGAGTGTCGTTCCTGTCCCCGGTGGTACTGGTCCCAGGGCTGTGGCTGTCAGCCTGCTCACCCCGCCTGCTGCAGCTGCGTCACTGCCGTATTCTCAGCCCATCCCACCGCTGCCGGAAGCACGTCTGCCACCACGGCGTGGCGGCCGCGACTGCACCATCACCGCCACCGTCTCCACCACCACCACGTCCTCCATGCCGGCTCCTCCTTCCTCTTCGGCCGCCTTTGCCATCATCAGCATTGCTGCCACCCCAGCCCGCAAGGCCCCCACTGTTATGTGTAACTAAGTTCAAATCCTAGCAATTCAACTAGCAGGGAGGGCCTTGGTGTCAGAGTGGGGAGAACACTGTAGGGAGACTCAGCAAGGTCTTCCGAGGGCGGGGCAGGTACCCCCTAGGCAGGGTGGCCCCAGAGGGCTGGGCTGGCCTGAGGTCAGCTTGTTGATGGGGTCAGATGCTGCTTAGCCAAGTTTCCACTGCTCCCTCCTTTCTCCCATTTCTGTGCCTGGGGCCTGCGCCACTATCCAGGCTGGTCTCTCTCAGGCCTGCAGAGGTCCGCCCGGTGCATCAGCTGGGGTCAAGGGGCTGCTCCAGAGCTCTCAGCTCTGTGTAGGTCCGCATCTCTTAGTTTAGGCCTCATCTGGGCCATAAACTCTTTCTTCCTGAAATGGGTGGGTCCTGAGGCAGGTGGAGGCCCTGAGCCAGCTCTGAGGGATCAGCCCCCAGAGCATAGTGAGGAGGATGCCACGGGCAGTGGCTGCCGGAGGCGGCGGGCCCCTCTGCTGGAGCCTCTAACCATGCCTCCCTCCTAGAATCTGTCTTGCCTGGAGGTGCTCTCCTGCTTGATTGACCCGGTGAATGCCCGTCTGAACTTGAGATTCTGAGGGTCCCATTTCCTTTCAGAGGTGGTGCCCAGCTTCTTCTTGTCACAGAGGCAAACTTCTGTGACTCCTCTTTCTGTCCCGAGTGGCTGTGTGGCTTCAGGAAGGGAGAAATGTAGTGTACCTCGGCTACAATGACCGCTTCCCAACCCAACACACAGTGCTGCACTTCAGAGAAACCGGAATGTTCCAGTGAGCATTCTGAAACCATCAAGCAAAAGAAATAAGGGCTACTGCTGCTAAGTCGCTTCAGTCATGTCCAACTCTGTGTGACCCCATAGACAGCAGCCCACCAGGCTCCCCAGTCCCTGGGATTCTCTAGGCAAGAATACTGGAGTGGGTTGCCATTTCCTTCTCCAATGCATGAAAGTGAAAATTGAAGTCGCTCAGTTGTGTCCAACTCCTAGCGACCCCATGGACTGCGGCCTACCAGGCTTCTCTGTCCATGGGATTTTCCAGGCAAGAGTACTGGAGTGGCTTGCCATTGCCTTCTCCAAATAAGGGCTAAATAAACCTAAATGAATTCCTTCACCCGGGGGTTGCTGCCTAGTGCCTACTAGAAAGCAGAGAGTGGTAAGCCCTGGGTGCTGTATGGTCAAGGAAAGCCTAGCCTGTTTGTAGGTTTCATCTTGTTTGCCTTTGCTCAGTGTGTTTGTGTATCGAAAGATGTTTTCCTGACACAGCAAATGCTGCATCTGCTGGGGTCGAGCTCTAAGTCAAACAAACAGCACGTGTCCTTGCTGTGGACAGAGAGGATGGGAAATGGGGGCCTCCGGCAGGCCACTGCCTGTGCTCACCAACCCCTCCACGGGGCAAGCTATGGCTGGGGAACCAAGGCCGCGAGATGCCAATTGGTCTGCTCACAGGGGAGGCCGGCCACCTCTCTGTTGTGACAGGTGGAGATGGGGGCAAGGAGTTACAGGAAGCAGAGGCTTCTGCTTTTTCTGCAAAGTAGGAAAAGAGAGAATCTCCTGGTATTGTGGCAGGTGACTGAGACAAATGAAAAAGCCTGGAAGCGGCTTTCTCACTGAGCGAGGGAGAGAAAGGGAAGAGAGAGCCCTACTAGATGGTACCCGGCAGTTCTGAGAGCCCAGTGGGGGCTGCTGATCAAGAGTTTGAGGTGGCTCCATTCTGGCAACAGTGGGCTTTCCTTTCTGCCCTTTAGTCACGAGCAGGGAAGGAGGGAGTCTGCGTCACAGTGGAGCTCCAGAGGAAGAGAGGGGCTGAGGGAAGGGACGGGTTGGCCCAATGCCCTGCAGGCCGGGTTGGTCTTGAATGAGGAGGCCAGGAGGGCTGCTAAGTGGGGATGAGGAAGAGAGGTCTGGGGAGGCCCGCGGTGGGTGGGGAAGGCTGAGGGACTCCCACCTGCATGGTGCCAGGCTCTGGAGAGGGCAGCTGGTGTGAGGCGTGGCAGAGGTCAGAAGAGGAGATTGGAAACAGGCAAGGGGTTCTGCAGTCAAATAGAAAAGGGAGGGAGGAGCTGGCTTGACCCGAGAGGGCCAGCTGGTCCCTCTGGGAGAAAAGGCACTGGGAGGCAGGGGAGACATGCCCGCAGTGGGGCCCCAATTAGCCGGTCTGGGCTAGGGGACTGCGTCTGCTGGGGGGTTACTGCAGGGGCACTGCACAGCCTCTGGGTGTCCCAGTCCTGCTGCAGAGCCCCTCTGCTGAGGGGTTCAGGGCCTCTGGCAGGCAGGCCCTCCAGGGACCCCATTAACCAGACGAGACTGTCATAAAGTACAAGGTCTCCTTTCATCCGGCGGCTTTGAACCACCGCTGGTTGCCCCGGCCGGCTCCCCACCTGGAGCCCAGCACATCCACCGGGGCCTGCCTGCGCGTCAGGCACCCACCCTGCAAATAAACAGCTAGTAAAAGGGCCCAGACTGGGAGCATAATGAGTGCCCGGGACCTGGGGGGGCCGTTCCCCAGGCTGGAGCCCCAGCCCAGCTGCTCCCACCAGGGGCCGTTTGAACCTCTGCTCATTACTGAGCCCATAAACCGGGCCGGCCAGAGGCATGGGGGAGGCTGGCGGCCTGTGCAGGCGGGCCTGTGGAGCTGGCCGTAAAAGCCCCGTCAGAGGAGGGAGGCACCTGCAGGAGGGCTGGGGCCCGGAGTGGGGGAGGCGCCAGATGGGGGCCGGGGGCGAGGGGCCAGGTGGGGACCTGAGCCCCTTCCCCAGCCCGCCAGCAGTCCGGGGTGCACCCGGCTGCTTCGCGAGGTGATGGCTCCTCAGGGGGCGCTGGTGCGGGGGCTCTGTGGGGTCCGTGTGATGCGGAGTGGCCACCACGGCTGTATGTATAGGCACCCGGGCCCAGACAAACCCTGGGTGGCCAGCAGTGCTCCCCGACTCCTGTGGAGTCTGCGCCCTTGAGATTGGGTCCCAACCCCTGCTGTGACCTAGCACCCACCATCAGCAGGATATGGTCTGATTGTTTCCTCTCCTTGCTACCCACTCGAGTAAAGCTGCGGAGGACAGAGAACAGGTGTGAGAGGAAGGCCTCAGGGACAGTCCTTTGGGTTGAGTGTGACTGGGCCAGAGATGGATCCAGGCCTCAGGGAGCTGAGGGCCCATGCTCAGCTGCTCCCCGAGGCCTCCGTGGAAAGAAGGCCCAGACGATGCTAGTCTAGGCTGATTGGCCTGAGGAGGGGGAGGCGGGGGAGCAATGGGCTGGTGACCTTCCTAGCACTGGGGGCTTTTGATCTGCCCTGGGGTAGGATCTTGGAGATGAAGGTGGGCTCCTCAGTGCCAGGTCCTTGCAACAGTGTGTTAGAGGGAGCCCTCTAGATTCCCAGCCAGCCCACCCTGTTTCCAAGATCACACTGGTAGAATATGATTAAGAGGTGAGAGTGGAACCTCAGAACCTGACTGCCTGGGTTGGAATCCAGTTTACTACTCCCTACCTGGGTGACTTGGATAAATTACTTGCTGTTTTCCTCAGCTGTAAGGATAGTATCTCTCTTATAGGTCATTGCAAGGATAAATGACTTTATAGTGCAAAGGGGCTGGTGTATAAGAAATGCAATATTAATGTTTTTATTAGCTGTCAGAGCCTAGGCAAATTATTTACTTCTCCAAGCCTTTGTTTCATCATCTGTAAGACAGGAATGAAAACCTTGACTCATGGAATTGTGAGCATTAAAGGAACTACCTTATAGCAAGTGAACACTGCCCTCTGGGGTCTCAGCAGTCTTCTTGCCAGGACCTGGCTCTGGCAAGTCCCTCAGGGATGTCCCCCTACATTGCCTCCTCCAGGCAGTCCTCCAGGCAGAAAGGGACCTCTGCCCTTCTCTAATCCTGTTCCCCTGCTTCCTTCTCTGCTTCTCTGGGCCAGGATGCTTTCTGGAGGCTGGACAAGACAGAGAGCAAGATCCCTGCACGAGTGATATTCCAGATCTGGGACAACGACAAGTTCTCCTTCGATGACTTTCTGGGTGAGCACCATTTCCCGTCTGCCATTCTGCCTATCAGCGTGCCTGAGAATCTCCGCTGTGCACGTGTGTGTCTCTCAGCCTTTCGGCAGGGCTGGCAGGAGGATCAGGGAGCTCACAGCCACTGGTCCCTGGTGCTGAGTGAGGCCAGTGACACGCTCTGCCACGGGAATCAGAGCGGCCAGCAGGCTGGCATGGAACGGTGGGCCGTGGTGGATGGTGGGACCCGAGGAAGGAAGAGAGGGGAGCCTCGGTGAAGACGTGTGGGCAGGGGCTGGCTGTCACTAGCTGTGTGGGCTCTGGAAAGTTGTGGTGCATCCATACAGTGGGGTGTTATTCAGCCACGAGAGAAGTGAAATCCTGACTCATGGTGCACCGTGTGTGAACTCTGAAAACTTACCAAGTAAAAGAAGTCAGACACAAAAGGACAAATATTGTTTGACTCCTTCATAGGAAATGTCCACAATGGGTAATCCAGAGAGACAGAAAGTGGTCAGTTACCGGGGACTGGGAAGAGAGGTGGGTACGATGTGTCTTTTAGGGATGTGAAAATATTCTGAAATTAGATATTGGTTGCACAACTCTGGGAATATACTAGAAGCCACTGAGTTGTACATTTTAAAATGGTTACAACGGTGCATTTTATTATGTGAATTTCACCTCAGTAAAATAGTGAGCCTGTGAAAAAGGCCTTCCAGGAGGTAAAGAGTCCTGGGTTCCAGTTCCACTTTCCCAACTAGGAGCAGGGCAGGCTTGGATGAATCACTGGAGCCCTCCTTGGGTGGCTCTTGATTGCAGGATTAGCCTAGCTCTTGGCCCACCCCGCCCCACCTGCCCCCACCACAAAGGAAGGACATTTTGAGGAGCAGCCCCAGCAGGAGTGGGGAACAGGGCTTCCAGCCCATCAGGCTGCTCTTGACCCCATGTCCCCCCACACCCAGCCTGGTCCCCTGCACTTGGAGGACTGAGGACTGCTCCATGACATCACTGTAAAAGATTCAGAGTGTTAGCATCACAGCACCAAGCTGGACTTTTGTTCTTTTACTTATTACATAATTCCTGTAGCCACATTAGAAACTGGAGATAAGCAATGCCTCCCTTTCCTATTTTATTATAATCTCACTGCTGCTGCTGCTAAGTCGCTTCAGTCGTGTCCGACTCTGTGCGACCCCATAGATGGCAGCCCACCAGGCTCCCCTGTCCCTGGGATTCTCCAGGCAAGAACACTGGAGTGGGTTTCCATTTCCTTCTCCAATGCATGAAAGTGAAAAGTAATCATCTCACTTCCCAGAGATAACCTCCACTAATACTTTGGGGTATATTATTTCTTGTACAAGCAAATACATGTTATGTGCATATTTTTCCTAACATTTTAAAAAAAATTATTTATTATTTATTTTTTGGCTGCACTGGGTCTCTGTTGCTGTGCATGGGCTTTCTCTAGTTGCAGGGAGTAGGGGCTACTCTTTGGTGTGGTGCATGGGTTTTCTTTGCAATGGCTTCTCTTTTTGTGGAGCCCTGGCTCTAGGACGCATGGGCTTCAATAGTTGTGACCCACGCAGCTTCCTTAGTTGCTCTGCTACAAGTGGGGTCTCCGTGGACCAGGGATCAAACCCGTGTCCTCTGCATCGGCAGGTGGCTTCTTAATCATGGACCCCTGGAGAAGCCCTATATGTGTATTTTATACATATATATATATACACATATGCACTGGAGAAGGAAATGGCAACCCACTCTGGTGTTCTTGCCTGGAGAATCCCAGGGACGGGGGAGCCTGGTGGGCTGCCGTCTATGGGGTCGCATAGAGTCAGACAGGACTGAAGCGACTTAGCAGCAGCATACACACGTATGTATGGTATAGAGATAGCAAAATGAGTTTATGTTACACATGCTATTTTAGGTCTTGATTTTGTGGGAAACAATACATTAAGAATGTTCCTACTGTCAGGAGTTATCCATCTCCATTCGCACCTGCGTCATGGTACTTCACGTCCACCTGATGACCCATGGCACAGAGGAATCCTCTCCTGTCTCACTAATCCCACCTCGGTGCACTCTCAGCTCGTTTCCAGGCTTTCCTGTGTGAGTGACAGCCTAGGCTTACATCTTTGGACCATTTGTGCATATCTTCCCTAAGTTTTAAGAAGCAGACTTTTAGTCTTCGAGTGGTCTTTGAAACATTTTGTTCAATTGCCCTCTAGATAGATTTTACATTTTTATATTATCATCTGTTCTCTATTTGCCCAAGGGCACTATTTTCCTTAAACTTTTGCTAAAAGTGTTATCTTTAAAAAAAAAACTGCCAATATGACACCTTGTTTTTATCTTTCTTTACATTTCTTCTTTACTTGTAAGGTAGAACTTTAAAAACATGTTTATTACCTATATTGTTATTTTCTTTTTCATGGTTTTGGGATGTTCCTCTTTTATTATTGATTTTCAGAGCTTTTTATATAGTAAGGACATATTACAAATAATTTCACCATTTTCAATTGCTTTTTAATGTTTTATAGAACCTCTTTTGCTTGCAGAGTAAAAATTTTTTTTAGTATCCTTCTATCGTGCTTACCTTTATGGGATGAGGCTTTAGGAAATCTTTTTGTTCCTGATTTTATTTTTTAATTAATTAATTTATTTTAATTGGAGGCTAATTACTTTATAGTATTGTGGTGGTTTTTGCCATACATCGACATGAATCAGCCATAGATGTACATAGAAAACCAATTTTAATAAGACAAACAAAAACTGCATTCTACTGAATGAAAAAATGGTGTTCAATATAAAATTAAACAGGATTATTTTGTGTTTTTTAAAATAAAGCCACTAAAACGGCTACTTTTAAACTCCACAGTTTTCTTATAATTTGATATTTGTATCTTTTGTGAGAGGATCAGCACAATAAGCTGCATAGCTAATTGCTTTTCGTGTGAGGAGAAGTTTTAAGGTCTGCTCTTTTAGCAGCTTACAGCATCATTAAGACATTTCCTTTTCCTCTTCGTAATGTATTTTCTAATTACATAGTTTACTTCTTTTGAATATTTA
This sequence comes from Neotragus moschatus, assembly GCA_006410615.1. Lineage (NCBI taxonomy): Eukaryota > Metazoa > Chordata > Mammalia > Artiodactyla > Bovidae > Neotragus > Neotragus moschatus. Next base: position 2,295,165 of record SJYA01001697.1, on the reverse strand, counting down.
TTGCATTTATTTTAAAAGTAATAGTTGAGATCTAGAAATTTTGCCATCAAGAAATAATCCTGTGTTTCCTTATAATCTTTATGATATACTATCTATGTGTGTATATATAGCTTATTTTGTGTAGATATACTATATATACACTATACTATATATATGTGTTTTATATATATATATATATATATATATATACACAAACATATATATATATATAAACCTTATGTAGATATACCATATCTGGAGAAGGCAAGGCAACCCACCCTGGTACTCTTGCCTGGAAAATCCCATGGACGGAGGAACCTGGTGGGCTGCAGTCCATGGGGTCGCTAAGAGTCGGACACGACTGAGCGACTTCACTTTCACTTTTCCCTTTCATGCATTGGAGAAGGAAATGGCAACCCACTCTAGTATTCTTGCCTGGAGAATCTCAGGGATAGGGGAGCCTGGTGGGCTGCCGTCTCTGGGCTCGCACAGAGTCATACATGACTGAAGCGACTTAGCAGCCTCAGCAGATATATTATATATGTGTATATATGTATATATAGTATATATGTAGATATATATGATATTTGTGGGCTTTCTTGGTGCCTCAGATGGTAAAGAATCTGCCTGCAGTGCAGGAGACCTCGGTTTGATACCTGAATCAGGAAGATCCCCTGGAGAAGGGAATGGCAACCCAGTCTAGTATTCTTGCCTGGAGAATTCGTTGGACAGAGCAGCCTGGTGGATACAGTCCATGGGGTCGAAAAGAGTCAGAAACAGCTGAACAGCTAACACACACATATATCTAGACATACGTATAGAGTACACATACTGTATATAGTATACATGGTTTATGTAGATATCCTATATATAGTTTATATAATATGTATTAATATAATTTATATATAGATTTAATGTAATATTTAATATATTACACTATGCTGCTGCTGCTGCTGCTAAGTTACTTCAGTCGTGTCCGACTCTGTGAGACCCCATGGACTGCAGCCCACCAGACTCCTCCATCCATGGGATTTTTCAGGCAAGAGTACTGGAGTAGGGTGCCATTGCCTTCTCCGATATTACACTATATATATGATTTAATGCCCTGGATTTTACTTAATATTGTGTTGAGACCATATTTAAAATGAGAAATAAACGTTTGTCTGTAGTTGAGGGATGGAGAGATGTGTAGATGGGTACATAGATTAGTGCTGATATGGAGTTGAACAACTGTTGGATGGAATAATAACCTGATTAATGGAGATATAGTGCTCAGCAAATGTTAGCTATTGAGGGGTATAGAAAGTTAAGTCAAAGCAGATAGCTGCATGGAAGGATAAATGGAGGAAGGGAATGAAAAAACTACAAAAATAGATGCAGTCACTGCATACTTCCAGTAACTGAGCATTCCATACTGAAAAATAGTCTAATCTCCTTTGTGTGGTATTCAAAAATTTCTTTAATTTGGCCTCAGAAAATGTTTTTTAGATTTATCTCTCTCACTTAGTCCTTTCAGTAACCTGTGATCCAGTCCCACTGATTTCATCATGTTGTTGGGATTGGATTAGGTGAGACCACATGAAATTACTGTTTTTATACATCAAAGATAATCGAATATCAGAATTGTCATGTGGCTTCACCCAAAAGATGGATCTATTGTGGGAGAAGAGGGATAAAATAGATGAGCAGATGAAGCAGTGTGGAAAGATAGCTGTGTGGATAACTAGGTGGGCAGATGAACGAACTACAGTGAGATCGCACTTGTACCTGTATAAAAGCAAGAACAAGAACAAAACATGGGAAATAACAAATTTGGAGAGGATGTGGAGAAATTGGGACACTCGTATATTGGTGGCATGAATGTAAAATGGTGCAGCTGTTTGGAAGAAAGTTGAGCAGTTCCTCAAAAAGCTAAACCTATGACCTGGCAGGTTTACTCCTGGTTATGTACCCGGGCCTGCCACTTGCACACCAGTGTCCATAGCAACATTATTCACAAGAATCAGAAGGTAGAGACAGCCCACATGTCCATCAGGAGATGGACGGACACACAGAATGTGGTGTATACCCACCGTGGAGTATTATTCAACCGTAGAAGTAGTGAAGTACTGACACGTGCCACAACATGGATGACTCTGGACCACTAGTCATGCTTAGTGAAATAAGAGATACAAAAGGAAAAATTTTTATGATCCCACTTACATGAACTATCTAGAACAGGCTTTTTCATAGAGACAGAAAGTAAGATGTTGTAGGCAAACCCAAATGAACTTTTTGGTTAACTCAATTGATTAGAAGTTAGCAGGGCTGAGGAGAGGCGAAGGGGGAGTTATTACTAAATGGGTCTAGAGTTGCTGCGTGGGGGGGATGAAGAATATTTAGAAATATGCAGCAGGAGTGGCTTCAGCATGTGGTGAATGTAATTAATGCCACCGGAGTGTGCGTGTGAAAGTGGCTAAATAACAATTGGTACCATACATGTAAGAAGCTGCTCCAAAGACAGCTCAAAAATCGGTGGATGATGGTTGTAGACAATGGGTGAAGGAGTGGATTTGAGTAGTAAGTACTGTATAGTATACCAAGATGCTATACTATATAGTAAGTTAGTATACTGTATATATATACACTATATAGTAAGTTAGTAAGATGTGTATAAGAGACAGCTTCAGTCGTGTCCGACTCTGTGAGACCCCATGGACTGCAGCCCAC
>SJYA01001697.1:2270381-2290715 GCA_006410615.1 Neotragus moschatus | reverse complement strand
TATACTATATAGTATACTATATATATATATATCTATATCTATATATCTCAGAACTGTCATGTGGCTTCACCCAAAAGATGGTTCTGTTGTGGGAGAAGAGGGATAAAATAGATGAGCAGATGACGCAGTGTGGAAGGACAGCTGTGTGGATAACTAGGTGGGCAGATGAACAAACTACAGTGAGATCGCACTTGTACCTGTATAAAAGCAAGAGAAAAAACAAAAAATGGGAAATAACAGATGTTGGAGGGGATGTGGAGAAATTGGAACACTCGTATACTAAGTAAGTATAGTAAGATGAATAACTGAGCAGTTGGAAAGCTCTGTTAAGGGCGAATCAATAAGGGCAGATTAGTGGGCATATGGATGCGTGAACAGATGGATGGGAAGCTGAACAGATGGAATGAGAGGTGATGGGTGGAGAGTGGAGTTTGAGCCACAGGGTGGTCCTAGGCTGGCAGTGACTGAGAAAGCCTGGCTAAAGCACCATTCTTTGCCACAGGCTCTCTGCAGCTGGACCTTAACCACATGCCCAAGCCTGCCAAGACAGCCGAGAAGTGCTCCGTGGACCAGCTGGAAGCCACCTTCCACCCAGAGCAGTTCGTGTCTCTTTTTGAACAGAAAACAGTGAAGGGCTGGTGGCCCTGTGTGGCGGATAAGGGCGAGAAGAAGATGCTGGCGGTAAGTCAGCTCCATCTGGCCGGTGGAGACATGGGAGTGGCTCTTCCATAGAGTTCACAGGTGCAGGCATGTTCCTCTCCCTACCTCCCTCCCTCCCTGTCTGTTTCCCAAGACCTGTCTCTCTCCCTTGCCACTTTCCAGCCTTCCTCTTCTTGAGGGTTGTATCCCAGCGAAGCCTACTTAAATCAAAGGTGCCTTATCCTCTGTGGATCCTGTTTAATTTATGCTATGCTCTTTGGCCTTCATAGCGGTCTGTGTCCTGAGTTCCCCTTTGGCTAGACTTCTGGAAGAGGACAGGCATCACGCCACTCCCATTTAAGCAGAACCCTTCAAGGGGCCATCCTTGAGGGACTATTCCCTCTGCGCAGAGGTCTGTCCAGGGGTGTGACTGGGGACCATGAGGAATGGTGCTGCCTCTGCAGGGGAAGTAAATGACAGTTTATGATTGTCCCTCAGTACCTACGGGGGGGTTGGTTCCAGGAGCCCTGTGGACATCAGAATCCACGGATGCTCAAGTCTCATAGTTGGCCCTCCATGGTTGGTGGAATCTGTGGGTTGAAACCTGCAAATGAGGGCCAACTGTGTATTTATTGAAATAATATGTGTATAGGTGGATCTGCATGGTTAAAACCTATGTGGTTCAAGGATCAGTTGTACTTGGAAACAGCAAGCAGCCAGCCAACCCCTCAAGTGGCCCTTGAAATAAAATATCCGTGTTGTGTAACAAATTATAACAATTAATAAGAAACACTAATGTCTCAAAAGAAAAATGAGTGCAGTGCTTGCATAGATAATATACAAACAAGTAGAGTGGCCATTAAAATTTAAGAAAGTCCATTTCCCCTGGTAATTACATAAAGGAGTATTTTAAAATGTGAAAACATCTTTAATATATTATAGTAGAGTGTTTTAAAAACAGAAATGTTCATTGCTAGCGAGGATGCAGAGAGACTTCCCCCTCATTTACTTTTGCCCGGCAGGCTAATGATTTTGCATTTGGGGAAACAATTTAGTAATATATAGCCTGAAACTTAGCAATATTTATTCCCTTTGAAATTTTTTTATCCCACTTCTAAAATCTTTCCTAAAGAAATAACCTCATTAAATTAAAGCTTTACAGTTCTAGGGTGTTGGTTGCAGCATTTTTTTTTTATAACAATGAAGAATTGGAAACAAATGAGCCAAAATAACTAGTTTACTAAATAAATTATGGTCAGCCATTGCATAGAATGTTTTATAGCATTAAAAGCAAACTTTAAATGAGTATATAATTATATAATAATAAAATATATTATTTTAAGTGAAAGAAACAAGGTATAGATCTAAATATACACAGCATGGTATTTCATATACTTGCAGAGAAAAATAAGTCTGATGAATAAAATATTAGGAGTGCTTATTGTTTCACAGGAAAAGTATGAGTGACAGTATCCTTTCTTTATATGTGTCTGTAGTTCCTACATATTCTGCTAGGAATGGGTACTTTTATGATCAGATCATCCTGTTATCACTTTTCAAAAAAAATCATAAAGTGACCTTGACATCTGTCCTGGCCTGGCTTCTCTCCAAGCCACGGTGCAGAGCCTTTGTGTCCCTGACCAGGTCCCCCTTTCTCCACAGGGCAAGCTGGAGATGACCTTGGAGATTGTAACAGAGAGTGAGCATGAGGAGCGGCCAGCCGGCCACGGCCGGGATGAACCTAACATGAACCCCAAGCTCGAGGACCCAAGGTTGGTGCCCAGCCCCTGACCACTGATGGCCAAGGGGCCTGGGAGGTGTAGCCATGGTAGAGGAGGCACCCACTTCACAGCCACACAGAGGTCCCGAGGCCCAGAGAAGGCTGTGACTCATCCCAGGGCACACCTCGTTAGGGAGCAGGTGACCGACACCCTTCCAGAGCAGGCTGGGCTCATCAGTTCCTTCCAGAAGCAAGCACTGTTGAGCAACTGGTGATTGTAGGCCAAGCGTGCTGTCACATGGCTTGTGTATGTTGTGTCATGGAACCTTCCCTGCTGGGTCATCTCAGCATCCTCACTTTACAAATGAGAAAGCAATCACAGCAAAATTAAATAAGGTCGTTCCAAGGAAAGTGGTGAAGCTGAAGTTCTCACACCTGATCTGATTGGCTCTGGAGCCTGACTCAAGGTCTTTCCCCTGAACAAGCTGCTTCTGTGGCTCTCTTGGGGTGTCAACATGGCTTTCAAAAGGTCTTTCAGTTTTCCCACCTGTGGAATGGGCGCCTAGCCTCTGCCTCCCCTACCTCCCAGATAAGGGGTATAAGCCAATCCAGTGGATGTAGAAGGCTTGAAGACAGTAATTGGAGCCTGAAAGACGGCTGTTGGTGGCAGGGATGTGTGAGTGATTGGGCTGTGTTTGCTGGGTCCTCTCCTACAGCCTGCTGAGCTCAGGTCACACAGCACAGACAGCCCACTTTGTCACAGAGCTGTCCTGACTGCCACAAGGCTGGCCAAGCAGCAGGAGGCCCCCTACCCAAGGGTGCTGGGATCTGGGTGGAAAGATGAGGGAGACTCAGGAGAGCCAGCGGCATGCAAGCGAAGCGAATGTCAGAATGGCCATTACTGAGACACAAAACCTGCCTGCTCTTTGAACTGTGGGGCTGATCTAGGGGAAGGATCTGCAGTTCTTGGTTGTGAGAGACAATCACCTTTCTGGGTTCAGTTCCTGCCATCCTTCCCTGACCGTGGATCAGCCATGTGCATCTAGGCCTGTGGCTGAGCTTATCTGGAGCTCATGGGCCATAGCTCAGCAAAAGTGGAGCCCCTCGAAGCTCTGTCCACTCCCCAGGTCTCTAGTCTGTGACAAGTCCTGGGTCAGGAAGGGGAGAGCGGCAGGGAAGGTGTCCTCGACAGGGTGGCTGATAACTGGGTCCCTGAGGGTGTGCAGGGCTTGATGGCATCAAGAAGAGAACAGGGGTGCGGGTGGGGCTCATGCTGTAGCAAAGGCTGGGAGGAGAAGGGGGTGCAGAGGCAAAGGGCCAGGGGCCGGGGCCTGGAGGCTGGGGGTCTGGGGGCCTGGCTGGGGAGGGCCAGGGTGGTTTGGGAGCAGGGCTCACAGGGAGCAGCACTGGCGGGGTGCCCTGCTGACCTCTGGGATCTCCCTCGCAGGCGGCCTGACACCTCCTTCCTCTGGTTCACCTCCCCGTACAAGACGATGAAGTTCATCCTGTGGCGGCGGTTCCGGTGTGCCATCATCCTCTTCCTCATTCTCTTCATCTTCCTGCTCTTCTTGGGCATCTTTGTCTACTCCTTCCCGGTAAGCTGGCCCGAGGCGGGAGGCACAGACCCTGTTTCCGGGGAGCTCCTGGTCTGGTGTGGGAGGTACAGCTCTTGACCTGCAGCAGCCCTTGGTCTCAGAGGAGCCTGTCATTGTCCTCCAGTGCGCTGGGTGTCTGATGGAGAGGCAGCCTCTGTCCTTGGGGTGTCTGTGGCCTAGGAGAGCCTGCTTAAAGGAGGGCTTGCTGCTTGGTCAGGAAGGGATGGGAAGGTGGGTGGCAGAGAGCAGGGGAGGCCCTGTGTCTGTGAGGATGGCGCCTGCTGAGGGCCTGGAGAGGGGCTTGGGGTCCAGCCGGGGACCTGAACGTGTGCCTGTTTTCTGCAGTGGGGTGGCCCGGGGTGGGGTGTGAGTGAGGAGGGGGTGTGCCAGGAGCCTCTCCCCGACACAGTGAGCACTGGGCCGCTTTCCCTGCTGAATGTGTGAGAAGCCAGCTGATGCTTGACAGAGAGCGACCAGGGCCGCTCTGCGGGCCCCTCCCAAAGGAGGAGAATCTGGAGCTGTCTCCCCTGCCCAGGCTTCCTGGGTCCTCACAGCAGCACCTGAGTGTCTCTAGAACCTCAGACCTTGAAGGGATCACAGGTTCCCAGGCTGATACCTGAGTTTCAATCTCTTCTAAATTTTAAAAACTTTTTAATATGAAAATTTCAAATCCATGTACAAGTAGAGGAAGGGTGTGATCAACTCCACGTCACCCTGACTTGAATGGAAAGAAACAGACACCCAGAGAGGGGAGGGACCAGCTCAGCGCTGCAGGGCAGTCCACGTACAGCGCCCAGGCTGGGGTTCCAGCCACAGCCCCGATCAGCACCAGGCCACTGGCCACGCGCACGGACCCCTCAGTGGGCAGTGGAATTACTCACCTGTGAGCTCTTTGCTCTGTGAGTCCTCCAGGAGAAGGAGGGGTTCCAAGCGCCTCTCCCAGTGTAGCTGTCGAGGCCTGGTACCAATAGAGAGCCTCCTGAGGAAGACAGTTAAAACAGCAGAGCATCCCCTTCAGGTCCTGATACCATGAACTGTGGGAGTAGTGGAGGGGAGCTCTGGTTCACACACCCAGGCCCTGGCACCCTCTGGGCCCTGAGTCACAAAGGAGGGTCTAGAGCCGGGGTGGCCATGGGTCGGGCTGAGAGACAGGCCCTTTGAGCAGGCTGAGACTGTTCTAAGTCTTAGATCAGATAGGCCTGAGGCTCAGGGGTGGGTGAGGTTATGGGGGTCAGGCTTGTGTGGTTTGGGTGGCCTCTTAGTGAAAGAAGACAAATTACAACTGCTAATCCAGGGTTGGCTACTGGGCCCTGGGAGAGAGCAAGTGGTGCCTAGAGCTTAGCTGCCCTGGCAGTGACCTGAGCTCAGGGGTCAGGCCCAGGACTCCACCTCCGTGTCTCTTCCCCTGGGGCAGCCCAGGTGGCCAGGTTGGGGAGGCACAGTGCCCCTTGCCTGGCCTCTCTGCAGGCTCAACTCTCATGTTGTTTATGCCCAGCCACCATTCGGTTCAGGCAAAGACTTTGTGTTGGGAACCAAGGGTGAGTTCTGTGGGTGATGAAGAGGGTGGTGAGGCTGGTGCTCCGGTAAGCTGGAGGTCCACGAGGAGACACAGTGATGCCAGGACCACGGGGAGAACAGGATACAGCCTAGCACTCCACGGTGAGGCTGGTCCAGAGAGTGCGGTCAAGGCGAGCTGGCGCACCCCCACGCTCCTAAGCAGGTGGTCTGAGAAGTGAGCTGCAGCGGCCCCAGGGAGAATTGCAGAGCCCCGGCCCACTCCAGGTCTGCTGGGGAGAATCTGCCTCAAACATTCTGGTTTGAGCATCACTGTTGTGTGAGGTGGAGCTCCACGTGGAGTCATGAGCTGGTAGCTGCTTTTGGCTCTGCCAGGGACTCCCCGAGTGACCTCGGCCGGGACCCCCATCGGCATGAGGCAGGGCTGGGCTGGATCAGCACTGACCTGCTGTGACCAGCACTGTGCGGAGGGGAGCGATGTGGGGAGGGGGCTGCATGTCAAGCCAGCCTTCTGCTGAAGAGCCAAGGGGGAGGGCAGGGCCTGGCCCCAAGTAAAATGCCCATCTCCTGGCCATGCCTGGGCCTGCCCCTGGCCAGCCAGGCCCCACCCTGCAAGGCTCTTGGGCACCAGACTGGCCTCAGGACCTGGGGAAGGGGGAAGGAGGTCTCAGCTGCCTGGCTGGGAGACAGAGGGAAGACTTCCAGTCACTTCCAGCCTCCCACCCTTTCTTGTCTCAGGGGCAGCCATAGCCCCAGCCCCCGTGGGCAGGCCCTGGGCAGAGCCTCTTCCCTGTCTCCCGGGTCCCCAGCCAGCAGCATCCGAATCTTTTCAGATCTTCTGGGAATTGTCCTCTTCAAATACTAGCCCTGCCTTCTCTCCCAGGGCTGGTGTGAGGGCTCGGGTCCCAGTCGAAGGCTTTGGGGCCAAAGGGGCAGCCTGGACTTGAGGCTGCTGATGCACTCACCTGCAGTTCTTTGCCACAAGCTGGGCATGTCCAAGTGGCTTGGTCACCTAGTGGGTGCCAGACCCGTGCCCCTCGCCTAGCTTGCAGGTTTTAGGAGCAGAGGCCTTGGTGGAGAGGGGCCCAGGGCCAGGGCTGCCACCTCCTCCCCCGTGTACACCTAATCTCCCACCCCCTTGGAAATTCCCCCGGGAGGGGGACAGGAGGGCAGCCTGTCTGTTTCCCCCCAGCTCTCCCCCAGAGGCCGCCGGGAGCAGGGCCAGCGTGGGGAGGCAGGAGGCGAGCTGGCGGGGAAGGAGCGGCGGCTTTGTTTCCAGAGTTGGCTTTCCCGGCGGTGCTGGGGAACATACTGTCCCAATTAGGAGCCCTGTGTTGTGTTGTATGTGTTTTCATGGTTTTGGGGGCTGGGGAGGAGTGGGGAGGGGAGATTCCTGCCAGTCCTGCAGCAGCCAGGGCTTAATCAGGGGTGACCCGTCTCCAGGGCTGGCCTGTGTTGTGGGTCATCCTTGTACACCACCCCTGCCCTCGGCTCTCTCTTTGCTTCTGGGGCAGGAGCATGGTGGCCAACCAGCCTGGGGTTCCTGTGTGTGGGGAGTTGGGAGGGGGGTGGGGAGAATCCCCACCACCTTCGGGCCACCTGTCTGACGGAAGGTGCCGGGCCTGGCCTGGCTGGGGCAGAGTCCTCTGGGCAGAGCGGACGCTGGGAGTGGGCCCCGGTGATGGGGGAGAATTCGGAGCAGTTCAGGCGCCGTGGCCCCAGGAGAGTGTGGGCTGGTGTGGCAGCGAGGCTGGAGGCTGCAGTGTGGAGTGTGGTGGGGGTGGTGAGTGCGAGGCACAGGCAGGTGGCTGAGGCCTCTCCCAGCTCCTTTCCCCCCGCAGCTGTCACCACCTGTCCCTGCCTCCTCCCTCCCTCTCTCCAGAACTATGCTGCCATGAAGCTGGTGAAGCCCTTCAGCTGAGGACTCGGGGCCAGGACTGCCTTCCTCCGCTGCCCTGCTTGGTAGAGCTCCTCCAGATGTTCAAGCCTGACCGTCCTGCTGGGGCGGGCAGATGGACTGGCACACTCACCAAGTGTTGGCGACGTCGAGCCCTGGGATCACCCGCCGTCATCATTTCTTCCTCCCCTGAACCGAACCGTTTTGGATCAGCCCATGTGTATTTCAGTATAAAACAGTTGGAACCACAAAGCTTTGGTGTGTGTCTCTGTGGCACCTGAGTGGGGTGACCAAGCAGGGATGGGCCTGGGTGGGTGGGGGTGTGCAGTGTGCAGTCTCTGCTCAGTGGGCCCGCTGGAGCTGTGGATCTTTTGACAAGAAAGGTGGGGGTGGCCTGGGCTTTGAGGCTTAGTGTCAGCCTGCCTGGAGACCCAGCATGTTCTCCTCCTGGACTCTGTCCCCTGTCCTGCGCCCTCCTCCCTCTGGCATCTCGTCTTTCTTGCCCACACTTCTTTCTGCTTGGGTGGGCAGTTACCTGCACCACGCCTGGAAGAAGTTTCACTTAGGCACATGGAGCCCCAGAAACTCTCCAGGCAGGGGTAGCTGGTGGATTCCCAGCTGTGACCTTGTCTCCTGTACTCTTGGAATGTCTTGGGGTTCTCTCTCTGTTTCCTCGCCCTGCTCTGGGCTAGACAAACGCACCCTTTTCTTGTGATCCGAGCGTCTCATTAGCCTTTGGTCTGGCATCTCTTGCAGGATCAGGCTTCATCTACAGGAGCAGCAAGAGCACACTTAGAGAAAAAGCAGAGGATGAAAGCACTGTTTCCAAAATAGAGGCCTCTGCCTCTGTCGCTGGAGGGGCTGGAGCTCTGGAGCTCAGCCTGGTGGCCTCCTCGCCTGTTACCAAGGAGGGCTTCTCTTGTTTCCTGCTGTGAGCTGTTCCCGTGGCCCAGGACCCAAGGCCCCAGAGTGAGCCTTCCAGCCCCTTTGGCTCTTCCCTGGCTGCTTTCTGGGACCCAGACAGGCCCTCCCTCATCCCACCTGGTTGGCAGGACTAGGGGTGACGGGGATGGGGCTGGTGGCCTGAACCTTCCTGGATGAGGGAGCTACGTCTTGAACACAGAGTGGTTCTTTCTTCAGGAGAGGGTCTGACGGACGATGCCCTCAGTGTCCAGCTCCCCTGTGGGCCCTGAGAACCTGGGTGGCCAGCCCTGAACCCTGGAGCCATGTGGCCATACCTTGCGCAGAACAGGCAGCAGGGACCAGGGTCACCCGTCTCTTATGGGTCATAAGCCTTCCGTGAATATCCACCATGGAGGTGGTGGGTCAGTGACTCCATGGAGAGGACTGGAGGTGAAAGGAAGAGGTGGGCCTGCAGCTTCAGGAGGTGCTGAGAAAGCTTGGGGGTCTGGGGAGACCTGAGAATGTTTGAAGGTAGGGAGGAGGAATCCACTAGGGAGGGAAGGATCAAACATACAAGAGAGAAAATGGGATAATTAATGGAACCGGCTTCTGGAGAAGGAGGGGAGGGTGTTATCTTGGATAGAAAGTTCTCTTTTTCTTACAGGTGCAAGAAGGCTGGAGGAAATATATATATATATGGGACTGTCACTTGGGTTAAATGAATTTGCGGGAACACTGTGCCCACTCATTAATTTTTTTCCTTTATTCATTTGCTTTTTCTTGCTGCTTTGAGTAGCAGATAATAGAAACCATTACTTAAACTAGTAAAAGGACTATAATGGCTTTATGGAAATGAAACTTTCAGAAGGATTGGCTTCAGGCAAGGGCTGATCCAGCTCCTCAGTTAGGTCACCAAGACTTTGCATTCTCTCTCCACTCTGCCCTTGTCAGAGTTGGCTTCTGTCTAAATCTGACTCTATTCCTTTGGAGTCTGGGGTTAAAGCTGCTCCCTGGAACCTTATAGGCCACCAAGCAAAATTCAGGGGAAATAAGGAACAGATAGACGGTGACGGGACATCGTGTCCAGCACTATTTATGGAGAGCGTCTACACAGCAGCCCTGGAGCAGGTTCTGAAGATATAGCAGTGAGTTACTTATGACTCCTGACCTCCCATAGTTCCCAGTGTTGGGGGAAAAGTGGATCAGGAAACCACAGTTATTTTTACTCTTAGGAGCATATCAGAGATGGGATACCCCAGGGCAGGGAAAGGATGTCATCTGAGTGGAGCGTTGAACTGTCCTTGGTGGCTAAGACTGGAAAGCTGTGCTGAGCAGTAGAGATGGAGGCCAAGATTGGCTGTCCAAGGGCCCAGATCCCTGAGGGTAAGGCTGAGTGCCAAAGGGCCTGTGTCTGCAGCTGAGGAGTTGAAACTTCATTCTGGAGGTGAGGAAGACGCACGGAAAGAATCCAAGCTGGGCTGGCCTTGATCAGAGTCGTGGCTTCTCAGCGCTTGTCTTGGGAGGCAGGAGTCTTCTGGGAGCACGTGACGTTGCTTCAAGTTGTGTAAGCCTATGGCCTTTGACAGGGTGAGGGTCCAGTGGTCTCACTCGGTTCTCAGCAAGGTCTATGATCACAAGTGGTGGAGAACAAATGCTCAGGATGCTGTGAGGCATCAAATGCTCTACAGGCCAACTGTAGAGGCCATTCTAGAAGGCTGGTCCATTAGTCCAGGAGCCAGTTGGGAAAGGTCTGAAAGACGGGGCAGGAGCCATTCATTCATTCACTCACTCGTTCAAGATGTACACACACACACACACACACACACAGAGCCATCTCTGTACCTGCCAAGGTGCTAGGCTTTAGAGAGACAATACTGAGCAGGATAAACATGGTTCCAGAGCTGACAATTGAGTGAAGGGTGGGGGAAAGCACACAGGTGAAGGGTGACAAGGTCAAGGGCTGGGTGTGGAAAAGACGGTTGAGAGAGCAAAGACTAACCATGATCAGAAATGGTTTAAAGATCCATAAGAGTCTCCATAGGGCCCAGAGCCGTTGTTCTCAGCCAGGGCTGATTTTTGCCCCCTGGGACACATTTGACAGTATCTAGAGACAATTAAAAAAAATTTTTTTTTAATTAATTAATTTTTGGCTGCACTGGATCTTTGTTGCTCCAGATGAGCTCTCTCTAGTTGAGGCAAGTGGGAGCTACTTTCTAGCTGCCATGTGTTGGCTTCTCGTTGAGGTTTGCAGAGTTTGGGCTCTCAGGCGCGCAGGCTTCGATAACTGCAGTACACAGGCTTAGTTGCCCCATGACATTTGGGATCTTAGTTCCTGGACCAGGGATTGAACCCACGTCCCCTGCACAGGCAGGCGGATTCCTAACTGCCAGACTAGCAGGGAAACCCCTGGAAGACGGTTTTGATTGTCATGACTGCACATAGATAGGTAAGCATGCTACTGGCATCCAGGAGCTACTAAACATCGCTCAGATCACAGGACACACCCTCTTGTCCCAAATTATCCAGTCCAAGGTGCTGATGGCGCTGCTGTTGGAAACTCTGGCATAAAGACTGTGGACTGCAGAGACCCTGAGCAGTGAGAACAAAAGGGCCTGGGGAATTGACTGATTAGGGCTGGGTTGGCGGGTGGGGGACAGTGGGGTAATCCCACTTGCTTGGCTTCGTGAGTGGTGGGACCATTCATGAAATCCATTTTGGACAAGACATTTCAGACATCTTTGGGGTGCCATCAGAATACTCTTCCTGCCCTCCACGTGTCCCTGCTGGTCAGTCTCTTCTCCCTTCACAAAGTTCTAGAGCATCACCTACACTTGCAGTCTCCATGGCCCCTTGCATCCACTCCACCCACTGTTATCTGACTTCATTCCTGTGGCAGAGTCTGTGGGTCCCCTTCTCCAACAGTCATTCTCTCTCTTTGCCCCTGTGTCTTTATGCTGAGAAAGGAGCCCAGCCTGAGTCCTCAGGGAAGGAGTTGTATTCAATCAAGTCAATCATAGTTATTATCCTGGTTGATAATTGGTTTGGGAAGAGGGTTGTGACTCATATATGGCCAATGAGGTGAGAGGAAGGTGTGGTGATTACTAATGGAAAGGTGCTGGAAAAGTTTCTAAAAAAGTTTTATCCTTAATAAGAAAGAACAGATTCTTCTCCAGAGGATCTTCCCGACCCAGGGATCAAACTCGGCTCTCCTGCATTATAGGCAGACACTTTACTGTCTGAGCCACCAGGGATGTCTAAGAAAGAACACACAAGGAGGCAAACCTTCATCTTTTGTCTTTTAATCTTGTTATGGAAAAAAGGTGATGCCTGGAGCCATGGCTGCCATCTTGTGATAATGAGGGGACAAGCCCGAGAAGGAAGGTTGACACACAGGATGGCAAGAACCCGATGCTCCAGGAGGCTGTCAAGAAAGAACCAGCTCTGGAACTTCCCTGCTTCCAGGGGTCTTGTTAGATGGGATCATAAATTCCTCACTGTTAAAGCCATCTTCGGTTGGGTAGTGTGCTCCCCACAGCTCAAATCATCGTTGTTGATAGATTTCGTTCTGCTCCCCTGAAGACTGTTTTTACTGCAGTTGCCAATAACCAGGGCGGCCGTGTACAGGCACCACATCTAAGACATTATGAGTTTATTATTTATTATAACAATTTTCCCACAGATGGCAGTAAAGTGTTTTGTTCTAATAAAATCAGTGTGTTACGGTTTTCTGATAGAAGTAAACTACCTTGAGGAAAGGGCACCTTTTTCTAATTCACACCAGGGCCCTGCCTACCCTGGTTGTTAAATCTGCGGACGCTTATCCTCCCGGCTCTCTGCAGCGGCTGGAAGCACGGCGCGCGCTCTGCTTCGTGATACACTTGCGGTTTTTGGCTTCCATGGCACCACAGTCGCCCAGTATTCCTCTTTCCTCCCCGGCCTTGCCTTCTCCGTTGGTCTCTAGTGTTTCCCAGCTCTTACGTGGGCCCTCATTCTTACTCTGCACACCGCCTCGGCTGCCTCACTCACTCCTGTGGCTCTGATTGCTCTCGACAGACTACCAACCCTGGAACCCCTATCTTGAGCCCCACTTTTGCCCTGTGCTGCAGCCATGTTATCCAGCTGCTTACCCAGTGGGCAGCTCCTGCAAAGTGACTTAAGCACCGCAAACTCAACCCCCGCCAAACACCCCTGGTCGACATCTCTGTCCTCCACTCCATGAGAACAGGCTCTGCTCTGATCTTCCCTCCACTGTCCCCATTACTGGAGCTCAGTGTGTGGGAGTCCTACCTCCTCCTAAGCCTATATCCCAAACATCAGCATTTCCCACCAATTTCCCGGCTGGGGAAAATTGAATCTGACTGGATCAGCTACTGATCTTCCCAATACTGCCACCCCCATTGACTACCAGGCCCCCAGCAGGCTGGTCATTGGAACCTAGGTGCCGCCCCATCAGCCTTCCCCTTCGCTATGCTCCAGTTCACTGTCCACAGGTGGCCAACCCTGGACCCGGCTGTGGCCCCTCCTCCCAGCCCCCATCCGCACAAGGGAGGCCAACCATGCTGGCCCAGGCTTCTCAGAGGACGAGCCTTCCGTCTTTCCTGCCTCATCGTTGCTTTTCCCTGTGCTCTCCAAATGCAGTCCTGAACAAGCCTGGCTTTGGCCCATGGCTCAGGCTTCAGCCTGGCGCCTTCCTCTAGGGGGTCTCCTGTGACCTGTCCTGGTGCCCATCTACCACCGAAACCCCGGCCTACTTGACTGTTCCCGCCCCCTTCCCCCACCTACCCTGTGCCTCCAGGGCTGAAATCACATCCTGGTCCTTAATGAGATGTCTGCTTCCTTCACTAAAGGGACTTTACTGAGTGTTTCATTGCATGTTCTCTGTAAATAGGCAGGCCCTCGGAGCCATGGCAAATTGGATTTTTATGTTCTGAAATTCAGTTAGTTTTCAGCGTTTGAGACCTATTCCTTTGCAAGGTGGAGAATCACTCTCATCTGTTAAAAAAAAAGGTTCGGTAAAACTTCATACGCCTTTTAAATGCAGAATACTCAGCTCCCTGCCTTTATTTTCTCTGCTGGTATTTTGAAGAGAGATATTCTGCTCACGTGCAGACACACACGTGCACACACATGTACACACACACATACATGCACACACGTGCCATTTTCTGTTCCTTTTCCAGGGCTCTGTGGACAGTCCAGGCTGGGGTGACAGGGAGCTTGGACAGACAGGAAGAGCTAACTGTAACACAGTCCTGGCCTGCAGCCCCCTCCCCACTGCCCCTGCCCCCAGGGAATCAAACTTGTCTCAATCCTCTCTCCACGTGTTTCATAAATGCAGGATTAGGGGATTTCCAGGGAACCAGGTGGGCATCCCCTGCCTGAGACGTGGGGACAGCCCAGGAAACATTTTTTTTTTTGCTCTTGGATGAGAACAGGGTAAGGGCCAGGGTCTGCTGCCAGGCGGGCCCTTAAATGTGGCCGAAACTCCCGCATGAAGAGTGGGAGCCTCCCTCTCCCTCCTTGCACGCTTGCTGCTGCTGCATCTGTCCTCTGGGGACGTCTTGCTGCAGTTTCAGCGTCCTGCGGCTTGGCCCAGTGTGGGCTTCATGCTGTTTCCCTGCCTTTGCTTTGGTCTTGGTTTTTCATGGTGCACGTATGTGTCTCTGTGTATGTGCATGCACGCGTGTATGTGAAAGGCAGACAACAGTTGAGTCAGATGTAAAGAGAGACAGATTCATGGTGAGGGACAGAGACAGCTGCGCAGAAAGTGCAGTGGGGACAAGAGAGAGACCAGAGCCTCTCTCACACGTGCCAGATGGAGCGTGGCCTCAGCTGCCCTTATGCCTTCAGAGCCGGCTCTCTTCCACCCTCCGCACGGGCTCCCAAGCTTATTTGGTTAGGCACAGAATATAGGAGGAAGAGAGGGGCACCCTCCCTGGTCTGGCCACCCCACATCTGGTCAGGGAAGCCTCACATCACTTTTCCCTGGAAACCCAGTAATTCCTCAGAGGCTCCATCAGTTACCTCGGGCTCCGAGCCCCTTTACTCTGCAGGGCTGGCCAGGGTGTGTTTGGGGTGGGGTGGAGCAGGGCGCCGGGGTTGGTTCAGCTCCCAGGCAGAGCAGCTGAGTGCCACTCCTAGCCTGGCTGGTTCTCCATGTTTCCATCGAGTCTGGGGCTGGAGCCTGGTCACCCCTTCTCAGTGCAGAGTCAGGAGACCGCCGGGGCCTCTGAGGGCCTCTCCTGAGGTGACACACAGAGCCTGACTCATTGTGAGTGCTCCATTTCCTTTGAAGAGGAGCTCTGAGCTGCCTGGGGTGTTGGGATGAGGGAGAGGGCTGAAGAAGGCAGGGCAGCTGGGGGACTCCTCTTTCTGGGGGGCTCCTCCACTGTGAGGGTGACAGGGGCCCCATTTCTTCGCTAGGCAAGGACAGGGCTTGTTGCTCTCTGGATGTGGGAAAACGCAGCTGTCCTGCCAGCTGGGCAATTCCCACCACACGGGCTGTCTCGGCCACTACGTCTCGGCTTTCCTTTCCTGGAGAGCAGCGTGACCTCAGCCATTCTGCCTGCCATCTTGAGAGGGGCTGGGTGACACAGTCCCCCACCAGTGACCAGATGGGGATCCCTATAGTAGTGCACACTAGAGAGACCCCTAACAGACCCCACCCCATAGAGGCCCCTTCGGCAGATGGTCACGGCCAGGCACATGTGGACCCGCCCGGGAAGCCCTGTGCTCTCTGGGATGCGGTCGTACACGCAGTCGCAGTCGCAGGCTCATGCCCGTGCACTCAGGACACACGTGCTTCTCTGTGTGTGTATGTGTGTGTGTGTGTGTGTGTGTGTGTGTGTGTGCACGCGCGTGTGTGTGCATGTGTGTTTCACATTTTTGGCCAGAATACACTCTGGAAACCTAAGCAGAAAAGAGCGTGTGAATGTGGCCATCATCAGGGATAAATTAATCCCAGACATGTAAAGGGTTTTCTTTTTTCATTCTCAGCCCGACTGCAAATTCAATTATAACTCTCTGCCAGCTACTGAAATGAGGGGACCAGTACGGACGTGGCTGAGCCTGGAAAGTGGGGCAGGCCGGCAGCCGCTCTTGCTCCCCTCCTGCACCCCACCCCCCTGCTGTCCAGGACCCAGGAAAGAGTTGCAGTCACTCCTGGATGCCACACACTGGCAGAGCTTTGGGGCAGCAGCCAGGTACCAGCCAAGAACATGGAGCTGGTGGGAGCAGAGCTGCCCTCTGAGACCTGAGCGAGGAAATGACCACATGTGGGGTCAGACCACAGGCTGGCAAAAGCTCTCTTATGAGGCGACTGCTCCAGGGCCTGGCCAATCTAGGTAGCACACGTATCCACCCACCCGGGGAGAGAACCAGGAGACTCACCTTGACTGATTCAGGGGAGAAAGTCTTGGCTGGAGGCCCCCTTGGCAAGGCTTTTTACCTGCCATGGCTATCGGGGCCTGTGGCCGTGAGAGCCTGACTTTTCCCCTCACCCTCGCAGGCAAACTTCTGATGGTGATTTGGCTTCCAGTGCCCACCTGTTTGTGGGGCAATGCCGGCCCTGCGTCCTTGCCCATTGGCTTCAATGCTTGTGCGCCCTTTCTGAGTCCTGCTAATGACAGTCTCCCCTTGGAGCTGGATCCGCCCCCCTCAGACACACATAGTAGGGGCCTCCGCCTGAGAGTGTCTGTCTGAGGCCCCTTGAGAAGTCCTACTCAGGGAAACTGCAACCAGTCTCTCCTCGGTCATACCCTTCCCTTGGCTGCGGGAGGTTTGGGCATGTCTGTCTGCTCCAGGCTGAGAACAGTGTTCCCTCTCTCGCTGAAGCTTGTTCCTCTGACAGCTGCCTTCTCATCTCATTCTTCCAGAGGCAGGGAGGGGAACTGAGTTACTTTAAGGGAACTGCAGGGATGGGGGGGTAGGGGGAATTGGGCATTCTGCATGAATTCCCAAAGAAGGTCAGGTGAGGCTAGTTTAAAAGAGAAGGATGAGTTGGCGGAGATTCGATTTTGAATGGGGGTGGGGTGGGGTCATGAGTTGACAGTCAGGGAGACTGAGGCTGGGAGAGAGGTGGGGGGAGGGAAGAATGGTCCTGGTGAGCCTGAACAGGGAGATTGAAGGGGAGCCAAGGGGCCCATAGGAAGAGGCTTGGAGGGGCAGGCTTCAGGCTGGAGGTAGGGGCTCTGTCTGCCTCTTCCCTGGGGCCTCTGGGGCCTTTTACATAACCTAGGCCTGGCCAAGGAGAGCTGGATTTTCACAGTAAGGCTCAGGCTGCCAGAAGAATGAGAAAAATGGGCCAGAGGGAACACCTCCACCGCAGAGAATAGGAGGGAGGAGAGTAGGGGCTAGGGATGTTGTGTGTGTGTGTGTGTGTGTGTGCGCGCGTATATGTGTGTGTGTGTGTGTGAGAGAGAGAGAGAGAGAGAGAGAGAGAGAGAGAGAGAGAGAGAGAGAGAGCTCTGGCTCTGAGAGCTTCTGGCCAGCTCTGGAGGAGCCCCAGTACCTGCCTCCCTAAGGGTCTTACAGCAAGGAAGCTCCCACTGAATCCAGTCAGTCCAGCTGCCTCGGATGCCTGGGACCCCATCCCACCAGGTCAGAGAGCACGTGCCCCTCTCTTTTCTTATTCCCATCGGAGTCGGGGAGCAGGGCACTCCTAGGAGGACCCTGGTCTTTCCAGCCTCAGCCCAGGGGTGAGGAGGAAGTCCGAGGTTGGTCAGAGAGGAGCCCTTGGCTGCTGCAGCTGTGCCAGATACAGCGTTACCTTCAATCCAGACCTGTGAGAGGCAGCTGTTTGGAGCCCCATATCAGAGATAAGAAAACTGTGACTCGGGGAGGCCGCACGTTTGTTAAGGGAGGGTATGCCCCGCCACGGCGATTCAGAGTCCTTGCTGTCTGCACCCCATCCCAAGGCCCAGACACCTCCCAGTCTTCACAACTGGTGGTGTCCTGAACAGAACCAGGGCCCCCGCCCGGTATGCTGCCTGTGGGAGGCAGCAGGCAGGTGGGGGTGACTGTGTGTGGAGCTGGCTCAGATCTGGTGACGTCTTCTGGTTTTCATTCACTCAGCAAGCTTTTTTTTTTGAGCACCTGTCGTGCCCAAGCTCTGCTCTAAGCACAGGATTCTTACCCTTGTAAAAGCTCTCTGTCAGGGAGCCAGACGAAAAAATCATTTCAGGCAGTAATGAATGAATGCTGGAGGGAAACTAAAGCGGAGGGAGAGATAGAAATAACAGCGGGTCTTTTTCAAAGAGGTTTGAGGCAAAGCCCTCTGGAAATGTGACACTGGCTGACCTGAAAGAGCGAGCAGCAAAACCAGGGTGAGAGCACGCTAGGCCCAGGGCAGCACAGTGCAAAGGCCCCGAGGCAGGGCTGAGCGCGGCTTGCGGGGGCTCACGCTGCTCTCTGCCTGCGAGGTGGTCACCGCCCCCCATGCCTCAGCTGGAAACCCTGGTCTCAGCACTGTCGTCAGGGTTCACCCGTGTTGCTCCATGTGGACTGGTGAGGGCGCCCCCGCCACTCTGGGCCGGCTGGGACCCAGACCCCCAGCCGGCCTCCTCCCCGTGGTTGGCAGCTTGGGGAAGTGCTTTCAGCATTCACACTCCTCACTGCCCACTCTAACCCCTGCCGCCAATTCAGGCAACATGCTACTTCCAGATGGGCAAGGGTGACTATTTATTTTATTGTTAAAAATAGCTTTTATTGGTTTTTGTCTTATTACAAAAGTAATATACGTTCATTATAGAAATCTGAGAAAATAGCTAGCAAAAGGAAGAATATAAAGGAGCCACTAACTAATCCCATTACCCNGCTACTTCCAGATGGGCAAGGGTGACTATTTATTTTATTGTTAAAAATAGCTTTTATTGGTTTTTGTCTTATTACAAAAGTAATATACGTTCATTATAGAAATCTGAGAAAATAGCTAGCAAAAGGAAGAATATAAAGGAGCCACTAACTAATCCCATTACCCAGAAGGAACCACTGTTGGCACTTGGGTATCTCTAGAATTTTCCATATGAGTATAAAATATATGCTAGTATTTTTAAAAAATATGACCTCACTGTTTATAGTGGTTTGCAACCACCATACCGTGACTATCCATCCGCATCACTGAGTGTGCCTCAACCGCACGGCTTCATGGCTCCATTACAGTCTATCATTTGGATAAGCCAGGGTTTATTTAACCAGGCCTCTATTGATGGACTTTTAGGTAGCGCCCCCTGTCCCCACCCCCTCTTTGAGCATCTTGTCCACAAGGTTTTTATCCTAGCCATTCTAGGAGGCTATCTGAAGTACCTGGAAAGCTCTTGAGATATCACACGGGGCAAGACAGGTCAGGCTGGTGGGTGGGTCTCTGCTTCCTTCTCGGAAGGAAGGGATCAGGAACCCTTTAGGTCTCTTAGCCACCCCCAAGCCCAGGTAGAGTCACTGGGAAGACCAAGGAGAAGACCGAGGAGACAGGATTTAACTAAGAAGACTGTGTTTTCCCTTCAGGTGTCCATAACAGTGCTGCTTGGGGAGAGAGGAAACCTTAGACCTCTAGCCTGTCCACAGCAGGTTTGGGGCAGGGAGTGAGGGGGAGGGGTGGGAGGGGAACTGAATTCTAGAGCAGGGAGGAGCATGGGAGCCCAGCATCTCCTGCCCTGAGCTGAAGGTCTGAGAGTCTGCAGAATACAGATGCTCCCAAAGCCTTGCAGGAAAGCTGCTGCTGCTGCTGCTGGTGGGAAAGGGGAGAACAGCAGGGGAGTGGAGTGCCATATGGATAGGGTGGCTGTCCAAGTGTCACTGATGGTCCAAACCCCTCTTGCCTCCTCATGAAGCTGTCTCTGGTTTCTCCACCTGGGCAGGCTTAGAGACTTAGCTGTCATAGTTTGTGTCTTGCTCAAAGCCTTCACACTTGCTGCTCACCATCCCGTTGGTTCCTGGGGTCAGTCTGAACTTGACTGCCGTTCTCTCAGCACCATCTATGAGACTGGGCAGGCCTGCTCCCTGCTCCAAGCACACCAAGTGTGGAGTCATCAGGCCCCCTTTGGAGAGCGCATTGCGAGGTCTAGAGGCCGGGAATGCAGAGTGTGACACTTGATACTCAGTTATAAAACACTTCTTTCGCATTTTCTTCTCTCTTCTTAGGCTAAGACTTTGAGGGGAATAAAATGTCTTCACCATCGCTTATGTCTTCCCCTGTGCCTCAGTGGGTCTCCACATACTTCAGGATGTGCACCATACTTCACTGCGGTATGGGAAGAAAATATTTATAAAATCATCGCCATCACTCTTGCCTAGTCTGCAGTGTTCAGATTGATCTTGAACTTCATTTATGCTGTATGGCAGTTGGGCATGGGTTTTATGTCACGGGGTATTAGAAGCATCGCCATTGTTAATTTTTTTTTGCATATTAGCTTTTGATGTGAACTTGGTGAAGAGAATTGACAGATTACATTATCTGGATTTATCTAAAGTAACCCTCACAAAGAGGACATTTGGCTTAGAAAGATTCCTTCCCTGAAAACACTCTGACTAAAGATAAGTTAGCAAAGCAGACAGAAAAGAAAAACAGATCGGAAAGAAGCTAGCAATGCAAAGCAAAAATGCGGGACAGAGTGGGTACACACATCTCCTGGCCCAGCAAGGGCTCAGCTGACAAGTTCATTAAGAAGCAAGACAAACAAACTCAAAGCAACGGGGACTTAATCAGATCCGACAAGAAGTCAAGAAGACTCCGACACAAACAGAGATGCTGAGAGCACTGGGTGAAATTAGGCCTGCCCCAGTGAACCTTGTCCTGAACATCAGCTCAGGGTGGCTGTAATTTATGGAGAGATAAATAGCCAGATACTGGGAGTGTTCAGGTTTTTTAGTGCTATCAGAGGGTTTGGAGACCCCTGCCCCCGGCCTCCAGTCCCAGGCCTGGCCCCAGCAGGGCTCAGGAAGCTCGTGTGGGGCGGACCTGTGCCTTCTGTGAGTGTGTGTCTGTAGGAGGTTTTTATGGCTGTGGAAGTGTTCCGCTCCCTCCCTCATCTCCCTTCCTCCTCCTGCCCCCCCCCCCCCCCCTCCTCTTC
>SJYA01001697.1:2214675-2267520 GCA_006410615.1 Neotragus moschatus | reverse complement strand
GCTGGCATAACAAGGTGCTTGAATTTTCCTCACTCAGGGGGAGCCACAAATTGTCTTGATGAGCAGGGTTGGGTTTATGTGACATAAACACCTCAGCACACAGCATCTACCTTTTGGGGAGGGCTGATGGAGGCACTGGCAGGGCTGGCCAGCCTCACCTAGGAGCAGGGTGGGGGCCACTGGGGCAGTGTGCCAGGTTGGCACAGAGTCCCAGATTCCCCAGCCTGAGCTTCACTCACTGGCTTTGTAACCACTTCTCCCAGCTCCTTATTTAAAGAGCAACCCACTTTCCACTTCCAATGGAGGATGACTGGACAGGCTTCCCCTATCCTGTAAGTTAGCTGAGACCCTTGCTTTCTTCTTCTGCTCTCCTGACTTTGATGGCCCAGAGCATCTTGAGGACCTGGGGAGGCAGGCAGTGATCTTTGAGTAGAGCTGGGCCTGGGGGTGAGGACCAGACTCTGTCACTCGGCAGGGTCAGGAGGTCCCTTCTGTGCAGGCGCTCTTGTTCCTTGGCCTGAGACGGGGGTAACTGCGGTTGCTTGGTGAGCTGCTTGGATGGTTCTCAGCTACCCTGGGCTGCCCACCCTCCTCCTTACTCCCCCACAGCTGTCCCAGCCCAGGCCCTCACCGGGCCCTATGGTGGCTTCTCTGGGACTCATTCAAAGCCACAGCTGACCTGCCTCCCCGTCAGGGTAAAAATAGATGTTTCCACCAAGGCCACCTCCGCAGCCTCAACTTTCTCCCACTTGAGTTCCTGCCAGCTCTCGCTCTGCAGAGCACGAATCTGAGAGTTGAGCCTGGCCTCGGGGCCCCGTGGAGGAGCCCTGCTGCTGTGGAGGTGACCCTGTGTGTCACTCTGCCTGGCCCAGGGCCTACCCCGCTCACCTCCAGGCTTCTTTCGCTTCTCTTCGGCCTTGTGCTTGTCTGGTCTCTCAGTCATCTGCCCCTTGCCTTGTTGGATGAGAGGCATCGTTCCTCCCTCACAGGACCAGCTTCACCGGCAAGGTGACCTGTGCCCTGGGCCCCGCGTTGAGAAGAACCCCAAGCTTGGTTTAGTTTTGTGCTATCACTGCCTTGAAATTCCCAAAGAGTTTTAAATAAGAGGCTGCCCTGGTGGCTCAGTGGCAATGCAGGAGACACAGAGATGCAGGTTCAGTCCTTGGGTTGGGAAGATTCCCTGGAGGCACATGGCAACCCCGCTCCAGTGTTCTTGCCTGGAGAACCCCATGGACGGAGGAGCGTGGTGAGCTGCAGTCCATGGGGTCGCACAGAGTCGGACACGACTGAAGCAACTTAGCAGCAGCAGCAGCAGCAGGGTCTGGAGCATACGATAAATAAGGAGCCCTTCATTTAAATTTTGTACTGGGACCTGTGAACTAAGTGGCCAAGCCTGCCACTTAGGAGGCAGGAGGTGGGGCCTTTAGGAGACACACTCCGATAGGGGAGCCATGGGAGAGTTCCTTCCCCATGAAAAAGGAGGCTTCCTGGAGGAGGTGACCCGCTCGAGGGGGTGTTTACAAGGGTTCTGAGAAAGCCTCTGTCTGCCTACCAGAGCACCACTCCTTTGGGGGTGCACACTGCCCTCCTAAGGCTCCTGGTTTAAACTGACCCCAGGAGTCACCCAGAGGAGAGGCTTATTCTGAACAGTGTCGGACTCCCCTGGCCCTCTGAGGAGTAAGCAGGCTCCCTGAGCAGAGACAAACGGCAGAGAAGGTGAGCCCTGAAATCTGTCCCTTCCATGTGAAGTCGCCGCTCTGCCCTGGAGACCGCTCCCTGCATGGAGAGCCTGGGAGTGGGATGCCGGTGTGCCTCTTGCTTCCTCCTTTGGTCTGGAAAGGGCACCTGGGCCAGAGGCAGCTGGGCCTTGGGAAGTTCTCACGGTCTTCTCAGCACACAGAATCCCAGGCTTCTGTGTGGCTGGGGCATGAAACTGTGAGTTCTCAGTGGGGTTTCTGGGATCCTAGAGGACCCTCTCAGTGGGGTGACAAGTAGACTCTTCCACCAGGAATGTAGGAGGGAGGGGGCTGTTGAGAAGGGAGGATAAAGAGATGGTGGGGAGAAGACTTTGAGGGATAAGGGCAAGGGCTGGGCACAGATGGTTTTCCTTCTACAAAATGACTGTGTTGACCCAGCTGAGGTGGTAGGGGCCTCAGCTGTGGGGTCCACCCAGGCCTGCCCGCCCAGCAGACAGCGACCTTTCCCCAGGCACCACAGGCGTGGCCCCTGCCGTGCTCGGGACCTGACCCCCTAGGTGTGCCGTGCAACGTGCAGTGAGTGCTGGGGAGAGTGTTGGAAGAACTCAGTTCAGTCTACTTCTGGGCTGAGGAAAGCCCAGCATCTCTTCTGTGAGTCTCCTTTACTGTTCACACACAACACTTCTGATTCTTCTAGTCACCAAATGCGCAGAGGCTTCCCCTACACCAAGCACCTGTCTGCAGGCGGAAGTCCTGTAATTTCATTCTATTTTGATACTATCTACCTGGCTCAGTGGGTAAAGAATACACGTGCAAGGCAGGAGACAAAGGGGACAGAGTTCCGATCCCTGCATCAGGAAGATCCCCTGGAGGAGGGCCTGGCCACCTGCTCCAGTACTCTTGCCTTGAGAATCCCATGGACAGAGGAGCCTAGCAGGCTACAGGCCGTGGGGTTGAAGAGAGTCGGACATGCCTGGGCGGCTGTACACATCACACATCACAGCACATCTCCCTGGAGACAGTGACACATTCCGCAGATTATGGGCTCAGTCCCACAAAGCTGTTCCCACCCCACTTCAGATGCCAGTTACAAGTAGTAGGTCTCCAGGTTACCCACAACTTCTGTTCAACTTGGCTACAAATTGGAGATTCCCATGACACCCCTCCTCAGGCTGGAGGTTAATGTGCTAGGGTAGCTCACAGAACTCAGGGGAATATTTTCTGACAATGACCAGTTTCTTAAAGGACATGATAAAGGCTATAGATGAATAGTGGGAAGAAGAGACATGTAGGGTGGTCTGGGAGGGGACAGGAATAGGTCCTCGTGCAGTTGAGGGGTGACATCCTTTCGGTATGTGGTTTTGCTTGCCAGCTTGGAAGCCCTCCAAACCCTGTGCTGTGGGGCTATATGGAGGCTTCCCTGGGTAGGCATGCTCACTTGTCAACTCCATTGCCAGCCCCTTTTCTCTTTGTGGAAGATGAGAGATGGGCTGAAAATTCCAAGCTTCTCATCGTGGCTTGGTCTTTCTGGGGATCAGCCCCATCCAGAAGGCATTTGGGAGCTTATTCAGAGTTTCCTCATTAGAACAGAAGATGCTGCTAGTGCTCTAATCACTTAAGAATTTACAAGGGTTTCAGGAGCTCTAGGCCAGGAACTGGGGCAGAAACCAGGGTATATTTTCTATTATCTCACAGACAGTGTGCGCCACGAGTCCTTACGTGCCCACAGTGGCTGAGTGGTGGGATGTATGTCCCTAAACACACGGTTTCTTGGATCGGAGGAAACAGAAGAGCAGCAGGAAGAGCAGCCTTCCTGTACTCTCTGTTCTTGTCTGGTCCTTTGAATTAGGTCAGACAGCAGGAGGGAATGCAGTCAGACACCAGGAGCTGGATGGCTCCAGGCACCAGTGCATCCTGTACCAGTGAGCCAGCACTTGGGGAGTTTCTCCTTCCTGGGGGTCAAAGTCGGCCTGCATATGAAGCTGTGGACATGTGTGGACTCCGCCTCGGCCCGCACATGAAGCTGGATGGATCCAGCAGTAGCCCCCTCCCTGTAGCTACTCCTACAGAAGTAGCTCTGCCCTGTCCCCTCCCTTCCATCTAGGCTGCAGCCTGCAGAGTCAGCTCAACCTCCTCCCAGAAGCACCCCAACAACTGAGTAAAGCAGCTCCTGGGCACCTTTCAGCCCCAGCACTTCAGATCCTACCATGTAGGGGAGACAGCAGCACCCCCACTCCAAGCTCATCCAGTCCAACCCCGCCTGAGGCCAGAGATGGTAAGGAAGTTGCCTAAGTCTGCACAGCCCAGCAGGGGAGAGCAGAACACGGGGCTCCTTGCTGACTCTTGGGCTGCCAGTCCATATGAGTGCTGCCATCATTCATTCACTCACTCAGTCAGTGAGGATTTACTGAGTGTGTGCTGGGCACAAGAGCGTGTGCAAGAAGGGCAGAAAGACTGATCTGCCCTCGGGGAGGCAGGCTCTGGGAGGGTGAGCCTCCCTGTGCCCTGCAGTGTGGCTTTGGTGCCCTGGCGCGGTGGGTCCTCCCGGAGGTGGGGTTCCCTTGGGCGCTTTGGGGGAGAGACTCCTGGCCCAGGGCTTGTGGCAGGTGGAGGATGGGGTGAGGTGGGAGCTGAGACTGAGGGCCGGGGTGTCTTGGGACGTGAGGGACTCACTGCCCCAATTTCCCCTAGGTCTGCCCCCACCAGGACTGTGACTCTGTCCTCTGTTTGACCTGGCCTCTCACCTCTGGACCACGGCCCCTCAGCCACCTCCTTTGCTGCCCCTCATGCCTCCCGAAGAAGCATCCCCTCTCCTCGCCAGGCTCTCCCACCTCCCCCTCCCCTCCTTGTCACCTCCACCCCAGAAAGAAGCCTTCACTTTCTCCACCAGCCTCTCTCCCCTCAACCCCCGGCAGCTGTGGGGGAAACTGGGCCATGTGAAGAATAAAGGAGAAGGCAGGAGGGAGGAAACTCCCATCTCAGGCCCGGTCCACAGCTGGGGTGAAAGCCTGTTCCTCGTTAACACCCCGACTCAGGGACCAGGACTGGGGTGTCGTGTCTCCTCCGCCTTCCGCGGGCTGGGAGGTGAAAGGCATGCTGGGAGGTGGTAGCTGGAGTTATTGGGAGCAGATGGGGAGGGATGGTGGAGAGGCAGGGGCGTGGGGGAGGGGGGCAACCTAGGGGTGGGAGGAAACCAAGCAGACCCTTACCCAGACCCCTGGGGTCCTGAGCCAGTTATCTGGAAGCATCTTCTCCACGGGACGTTCCTTGGTCCAGGTGACAGGTAAATCCAGATTTGAGGGATGGAGAGGCTGCACAGAGGACAACGCCAGGCCCGTGTCTGTCTGGTGTGGACCCTGGGGATCCGCATCCCCTGGCCCTCTCCTGAGTCCCTCTGGGGTCTGCGGATCTGTGTCCAGGGCCCTGACCGGGGTGGGGTGAGGGGTGGGAGCATGCGTTAAAGGTAGACTGTGCCTGAGGACACCAGGGGCTGCTGGACCGGGAGCAGGAGGCTGGGCCTAGCGGCAGCTGACAAGAACAAGGTGGGGAAGTTCTCAAGAGCATTGAGACCCAATGAGCAGCCTTCTGACGGCTGACTGTGATGCAGACAGGTATGCTGGTGAGTGTGGTGCCGGTTGCAGTGCTGACTGAGGTGGTGTGGTGGCGGCGATGGGGCCGTGAATGTGGAGGCTGACGTCCTCTGCGCTCAGTGACTCCACTCAGTTGCCCGCCTGCTTTTACGGGAGCCACTTGGTGACAGTTCCCTTTCTGTTTGGTGAGACCCCGCCCTCTCATCTCCAGTCCTTGGAAACACCTCGGTCTTAGCTGAGCTGAGTCCTGGTCTTCATCCCTAACCGCCTCTGCAGCCCCCAGCCCTCGGCCCAGAGCTGAGTCTGCAGAGACGTGTGGAGGGTGCTGAGTCCCAACCACTTTAGAATCCCAGCGGTTTAGGGTCCGGAGGAAGAGGCGGGGCCGGGGAGGGTGAGTCAGGACTGCAGTTGTGGACCCCCTTGGCCCCTGCTCCTCAGGCGCTCCTCCTTAGCCAGGCCAGGCAGGCCCCCGGCCCGCACTTCCTGTCCCGCACGGCTTGGGCCCAGATTCCTCCTCCGATATTTTAATTAGATCCCATGCTCATTAGCTGCCCAAATGCCTTCCAGACACCCTGCAGCTGCTCTGGCCCTCCCCACACCTGCCCATCCAGCTGGGCCTCCCCCACACCTGAAAGACATCGGGGCTCAGAACTCCAGCCCCTCCCTGGGGCCTCCAACAGCCAGGACCAGGAAAGGAGAAGCAGGCTCTTTGGCTGAGGGAGGGTGGGAGGCCACAGGAGGGGCCTTGCTCTGCAGGGAAGCCTGGGAGATGAGTTGTGGACACAGCCCAGGAGATAGGACGTTGGATGCCCCATCTGCCAATACCAGAGAGCCTGGGCTCTGGTCCCCTGCCACCTCACTGAGCCTAGGTCCTTCCCTCCTGGGCCCCCTTGAGAGGACTGATCAGCACCCAGGTGTTTGCTTTCTGTACAAGTGTAGCGGCCAAGAAGGGTGTGTGAGGGAGAAAGCTAGCTCAGAAAGGAGGCTTTGGGGAGATGGACTTTGATCTCAGCAAACTTCCTTATAGGATTTGCCAGCCCAAGTCATCACTCAGTGAGTGGCAGGAAGGGTCACATCCCAGGTCATGGTAAATGGCCCAAGCTTGAACTCAGATTCACCCCTTGCAGTGGTTCTCCTTTCTGGTCTGTTGATTTCTACCAGATCCAGGGACTCGAGCCACATAGACACAAAGGAATTCATTAAGCATTTGTTCACATACACTCACGAGGAGACAGACACTGCTGTAGGAACTCTGTAAATACTAACTCACTTATCTTGCAATAACGCTATGAGATAGAAATTATTTTTTATCCCCATTTAACAGAGCAGTTGTGGAGAAGGCGATGGCACCCCACTCCAGTACTCTTGCCTGGAAAATCCCATGGGCGGAGGAGCCTGGTAGGCTGCAGGCCATGGAGTCCTGAAGAGTCGGACGTGACTGAGTGACTTCCCTTTCACTTTTCACGTTCATGCATTGGAGAAGGAAATGGCAACCCACTCTAGTGTTCTTGCCTGGAGAATCCCAGGGATGGGGGAGCCTGGTGGGCTGCCGTCTCTGGGGTCACACAACTGAAGCGACTTAGCAGCAGCCGCAGTAACAGAGCAGTTGAATGGCTTGTTCAAATTCATGCAGGTTGTAAGAGGCCGATGGTGACAAGACTCTAGTCCTTGCAGCCTTTGTTCTCAGTCCCTGGGCTCTGCAACCTCTATAGAAAAGAGCATGTGTGGTGTTTCCTGGTGAGGGACGGTGGTGGCCCTACTTAAATCTTCCCTCCACTAAGCAGTAGG
Source organism: Neotragus moschatus (assembly GCA_006410615.1). Taxonomy (NCBI): domain Eukaryota; kingdom Metazoa; phylum Chordata; class Mammalia; order Artiodactyla; family Bovidae; genus Neotragus; species Neotragus moschatus. The sequence continues at coordinate 2,260,445 of SJYA01001697.1, read as the reverse complement.
TGCTGAAACTGCTGCTACCCCAGGAGAGATGGAAGATTTTGATTGTGTGGCCAGGGGCAGACAAATTAGTTCACGTCCTCCTGACTCATTTTGTGTCCTATGAAATGGGAAAGCCATCCCTTAGCTTATAGCATTGCCTTGAGCATTCAACAGAATGGCAGAGGCACTCCCGCCCTGCCCTATCTGCTCTGTGATAATTCTGATCCTGCCTGGAGTGGTGGGAATGAAAGCGTAAGTTGCTGCTCAGCACCTCTGCTCCCAGTTTGGGTTTGGATGGGAGTGATGGTGAGAGGGCGGCCCTCAGCACTCTTCTGTTCCTCTAAGACACTTTGAAGAGACTTAGGACTCCCCAGACCTCAGAGTCATTGCCCTAAAGGGGCCAACCGATGGCCTTTTGGAGGGCCAGCTGGTGCCTTGTTTGGAGGCCTAGCCAGTCCCTCTGGAGTTTGCCTCAGGGCTTTCTCCCTCCCCTCACGTGATGACGATTCTGGGCTGAATGAGCTGGTCTGGGAGGTTGCATGGAAATGAGCACACTGAGCCAGGGCTCACTTACGCAGGTGGGGAGAAAGCCTGCCTGCCCAGCAGCCATCCTAGACGTGCGTGCGTGCGTGCGTGCGTGCGTGCGTGTGTGTGTGTGTGTGTGTGTGTGTGTGTGTGTGTGTGTGTGTGTGTGTANCTGGGAGGTTGCATGGAAATGAGCACACTGAGCCAGGGCTCACTTACGCAGGTGGGGAGAAAGCCTGCCTGCCCAGCAGCCATCCTAGACGTGCGTGCGTGCGTGCGTGCGTGCGTGCGTGTGTGTGTGTGTGTGTGTGTGTGTGTGTGTGTGTGTGTGTGTGTGTGTGTAGTGCCTTAACTGGTTTTTCCATCCACCCTTCGCTCCTCATCGTCAGTTTCCCCAGCAGCAGTCTGGAAGGTGCTGGTTGCCAGGACCAGCTCTAAATGTCAAGGCCTGGAAAATCCAACCAGCCCTGGGGCCCAGCATCCCCACCCCAGGTGGCAAGGTCATGGGGACTGGCATGGGGAGAGAATGATGAAGCTAGCAGCCCCTGCCCTACTCTACGCACCCCCTCTGCAGAATCACTGTGCTACTGGCTGGGGTCCTGGGCCTCCCAGACCTCCCAGATCCAGGCTCCTCCCTGGCCTGGACCAGGCAATGGTTTCACACACCTGCACCAAGAAAGGCCTTGTCATGGCCTGGCTGCTCAAGGTCTACAGTGGCCCTCACTGCCCAGTGGGTCTGATAGTAGGTCCTCAACTTAGTACTTCATTTCCTGCCATCAACAGTTCTCTTCAATTTGGTTGCTGGTTACTTCAAACATAACCACTCCATGCCCCCTTCTAGAATCCACCTTCTCCGAGAAATTTTCCTTGATCAAGGACTATTTTTCTTACTACCTGGGTTTCCCAGGTGGCTCAGTGGGTAAAGAATTTTCCTTCAATGCAGGAGATGCAGGAGGCGCGGGTTTGATCCCTGGGTTGGGAAGATCTCCTGGAGGAGGGCATGGCGACCTACTACAATATTCCTGTTCGGTGAGTCCCGTGGGCAGAGAAGCCTGGCGGGCCACACTCCATGGGGCACCCAGGGTCGGACACGCCTGAGGTGACTGAGCACGCACTCAGTCTTGTACTTAGGGAGAGACCCATTCGTCATGAGGCGGGGTTCAAAACAGGCACATTGACGGCAGCCTCCTCAAATGGGGTCTTGTCTGCCCATTCAGTCAGAACTGAGTTTGAATTTTGTGTGCTCAGTTCTGCCCAGCTGTATGACTTCAGGCTACTCACTTTCATGCTCATGGACTATAGTTTCTTAACCTTTAAAATGGGAATCATAGTCCATTTCCTGTCTACATGAAACTCATAATTCTCCTTGAAGATCAGGGGACTGAAGAACACAAACTCACATCCTGCATTCCTAAGGTGAGTTCCATGCTGCCTTGTAGGAGGATGTACTGATTTGCTCAGAGTACCACAGACTAGGCAGCTGAAAGAACTAATATGTATTTTCTCAAAGTTCCGGAGGCTTGGAGTCCAAGACCAAGATGCTGTTAGGATTGGCTTCTGATTAGACTTTTCTTTCTGGCCTGTAGGCAGCCACCTTCTCACTGTCCTTATGTGGCCTTTCCTGTGTGCAACCAGCTGGAGAGAAAGACAGAGCGCGTGTCTTCCCCTTCTTTTAAGAACATCAGTCCTATGGGATAACGCTACGTTCTTAAGACCTCATTTAGCCGAAGTGATCTACTGAAAGGCCCTATCTCCAAATACAGTCACACTGGGGGTTAGGGGAGTTACAACACAGAAGTTTTGTAGTGACATAATTCAGTCCATAACAATAGGTTAAGAAAAAATTTCAACATTGAGTAAGTTTGGGAACTTAAATGAATTAAATAGGGTTCTTGATTGAAAGTCTTCTCATAGGCTTTCACTGGGAACAGAACTGTCTAAGGTGAGACTGTGTTTCCCAAACACATGTGACCTCAAAACTCATTTTTGATTGATTTTGCCAAGCTAGGGTTTTTAGGAGCTGTATTTGCGATCTTCTGTTCTAGTCAATTGTTGCATAGTTTTTTCTAACTTGAGTACCCATGGGGAAGGAAGTTCAGCATTACTTACTGTCCCACCTAGAGAACAATAACAAGACAGATTTCTTGGTTATTTTGCATCTCCAGTGAGTAATTCCAGTTTGTGACATTGTTGAGCTCACCTCTTAGAGTACTGCATGAGGTCTCTCAAACCTACAAATTTCTTCCTCCTTTCATTTTTTGGGAGGCTCAGACTGACAGCTGAATCTATATGTGTTCAACCTAGGTCCCTGGAAGGCAGCTCTTTGCCATCATATGCCATCAGGCCTTTGCAACATTTCAGTTGTAGCCTTGTCTGGAGGCCAAGTGATGGACAGTTCTCAGCGGCATAACCCTCTTCACCTTTCACTCTGCATGCACCAAACAAACTCCTAGCCTTTTTGCTGAAATGGGCGCTGTGCAGGAAATTGTAGTCTGGAGCCTTTTACTCCCAGATCTGAGGACTAGCATGGCATCATGTTGGGAGCTTGTTAGAAACGTAGCATCTCCGGACCCATTGCAGACCTACTGAACCAGAATCTGCATTTAGCAAGCTCCCAGGTGATTTATAGGCAGGCTTATTAAGGTTTCAAAAGTACTAGTCTGGAACAGTGATTTTTCAGAAACACAGGTGATGACTATAGTGGTTTGTGAAGATGATGCCATGATTTGCAATCACCATTAAAAAAAGAGAATTGAAAATATAGGATACCCTAAGCAAGTATTTTTCGGGGGTAAACTTTGGGTTGTGACATAAAATATGTGTCACTATCAAAAGTTTGAAGGCAATGGTCTAGAGGCAATCATGGTAGTGAGACAGGGGACTGGCTCTGGTGACCTCTGCTGGCCCCTCCCACCCCTTCCCACCTGGCCTTTCCAGCTGCATTGGCTGCCTAAGGGTTTCCTGCCACCAACCACATAGACCTTGTCACCACACCCTGTGGCCCAGTGCCTGGGTTTTGGGGTGTGGTGGGGGAGAGCTGGAACCCAAAAGAGTGACTTTTAAAATAGGTTCTTCCCCAGATTTATTTTCCCCTGGCTCCTTCTCCCCCTTCCTTTTCCAGCTCCTTGCCTTGTCCTCCTTCTCCCTCTCCTGTTCCGAGCTGGAGGGTGAAGCCAAATCCCACTCACCAGTCTCCTCCTGCCACATGATACATTTCTCCTTCGCAAGGCCCCTCACCCCATGCCGAGGAGTCAAAATAACCTGACTGACCTCATGCCTGCAGGGCCATTCCCACCTCTGGCAGTCGGCCACCAGCCCCAAGTCTGCCAGAAAATTTATCTGATCTTTGAACTTAGCACTCCCCCGGAGGTAAACCTGGGCGACTGCTAAAGGCATCAGAGCTGCTACAGAGTCAGAGAGTCGGGGCATTCGAAGGAGAGCAGGCGGGGAGAGGGCAGGAGGCCCTGGGGCAGAGATGCTGGGAGTCAGAGGGACTGTCTGCGAGCCCTTTCTCCCTCCCTGCATCCTCAGATTCTGGCCCATGGCCAAAATGGAATGTCTGAAAATCTACCAAGAGATCTTCTCTTTGGAAGTCCTTCACCATCACCACCCCCATCATCACTTTTATAGGCGACACAGGGTGATCCCATGTCTCCATATGCCTGGAATATTGGGGTTTACATATTAATTGGCCCTTGTTTGACTATTAAGAGTGTTCCAATATGGGTTTTAAATTTTCTTGTCAATTATTCTGGTCTGTGTAGGAAAACTAAAGAAAACTTTACCGAAGGTCATAAAGTTGATCAGCAGTTCATCTGGGGCTTGATGCAAATTATATGCTCCTCCCTGAATGCCTCATGCCCTTCCCAAGATGCCTCATGCCCTTCCCAAGATGCCTCATGCTCTTCCTAGGATGCCTCACTTCCTGCTTCTCACTCCACCTGTTGGGAAGGACAGTGTGGATTGGGGTGTGAACTTGTGTTGGGATCCTAAACTCCTTACAGGCCTTGAGAGCTAGTTAGGGTGACCTCATTTACGCTCTAACCATCTTACCTAGCTGCAGTGTGCAGTAGCAGTGAGAGAAATTTCTGGAGCCTCAAATCCTTCTTCGTGGGTGGATGGAGTTGAGAGGGAAGCTGAAGGGTTACCCAGGGGTGAAGGATCTTTCCTCAGGCAGCTCTTTGGTTTGTCCCTTCAGGCTTGCTCAGGCGGAAGGTGGAAAGGTGAACTTTCTGAGGGTGCTCCCTCTTCCTGTTCTCTGCAAGGGTGTGTGTGGAGAGGGGAGTCGGGCAGGTGGGCCTGGGAGTTAGTGGCTGGGGAGGAGGCAGGGGCTAGTGCTTTGAATGCTGAGGGACCTGGGGTCTGGAAACAGGGTTTGGGGATAGAGGGACAGCATTAGCTGCGGATGATGTGTGCTGGCAGTAACAGCGCATGAGCTTGGACTAGTTGGGGGAACAACTTAGAGGCATAAGCCTACCCAAGGGCTCCTGTTTTCCTTGTTCCTCCAAGCCACCCATGGGAATTGAACTTTTGACAGGTTCCTGGGTGTGTCAAGGCTACTGGCCACAGACTTAGAAGGGCTGAAATCTTGTCCCACTGAATGCAAGCCCTTGAGATTTGCTGGGAATCTGCCACATCTAGTCCAAGGATTGTGCAGGAAACACAGGTGAGCACATTGCTAGTCGGAGGTGGAAGAGCCACATATTCTCAAAAACATACACATATACAAAAGCACACACGTAGACACAACCCATAAGTAACACATTCACAATACTCACATAACCCATGCACACGCACATGCATACCAAACACACACACTCACTTCTAGACACCTCTCACACGCTCATTCATATTCATGTATATGTACATATGTACAAACATGCACAATAACACACATTCATATACACATGTATGTACAGCCACATGTATACATGCATACAGTAGGCACACAGCTGCATAGCAGGTACTCACATGGGCATTGTCCCCTGCCCTTGGGGAATGGTTCACTGCCACGAAAGAGGGAAGGTCCGGAGCTCTCAGAATAGGGGGGGCTGTGTGCATGGAGAACATACTGGTCCTTAGGTACTGGAGGCTCAGGAGCACTGAGGATGGATGAGCGAATGGGGCTTGGAGTATAGGTGCAGCAGATGGAATTGGGGAGACGTCATAACCAAAACACCCTCAACCAGGCTCCCACCTCATTGTCCACACAACGTCCCAAGGGATGAACTTCTTGCCCCTTCTGTCCCATCCTGACTCACTGGAAGAGAATGAGAGGATTACATAGAAAAAGAAACCCAAATCAAACTGACATCGGACTTCTCCCCAGCAATGATGAATGCAAGAGGACAGTGAAATATTTTTATTCAAGTAATGTTGATTTACAATGTTGTGTCAATGTGTGCTGCACAGCAAAGTGATTCAGTTATATACATACACATATTCTTTGTAATATTCTTTTCTACTATGGTTTACCATAGGATAAACTCAAATCCTAGAAATTATGTACTCATCTCATAGAATACTGAGTACAGTTTCTGGTGCTATACAGTAGGACCTTGCTGTTTATCCATTTCTAAATGTAATACCTTGCATCTACTAACCCCAAGCTCCCAGTCTACCCCTCTCCCTTAGCCCTCCCCCTTGGTAATCGCAAGTCTGTTCTCTATGTCTACAAGTCTGTTTCTGTTTACAAAACGGATAGGTCCATTTTTGCCATATTTTACATTCCATATATGTGATATCATGGTATTCATCTTTCTCTTTCTGACTTGTTCACTTGGTAATGATAAGTCTAACTGCATCCATGCTGCTGCAAGTGGCATTATTTTGTTCTTTTTTATGGCTGAGCAGTACTCCATCGTGTGTATATATTACACATCTTATTTATCCATTCATCTGTTAATGAACATTTAGGTTGTTTCCATGCTTTGGCCACTGTGAACAGTGCTTCTATGAATGTAGGGGTGCATGCATCATTTTGAATTATAGTTTTGTCTGGACATATTCCCAGTAAACTGTGGAAAATTCTGAAAGAGATGGGCATGCCAGACCACCTGACCTGCCTCTTGAGAAATCTGTANTGTCATTTTCATTACAGGGGACTGGAATGCAAAAGTAGGAAGTCAAGAAACAATGGAGTTACAGGCAAATTTGGCCTTGGAATGTGGAATGAAGCAGGGCAAAGACTAATAGAGTTTTGCCAAGAAAACGCACTGGTCATAGCAAACACCCTCTTCCAACAACACAAAAATGTCTAATAGTATGTCTTATAGAGATGGAAATTTTACTGGATAAATATGAACTAAAAGAATGCTGAATGATCAGTTTTGATATTTAGCAGAAATATTTTAATATCAAATATATAAATGAAAAGGATATTATTTAATATTAAAAGGAATGATAAATTAAGAAGATGAATGTGAACACAGGCACATATACTCCTAAAACTATTACTTGACATATATACAAAGAAATAACTGATAAAAGTAAAAGAAATACATGAATTATTTTAGTTGGACATTTTATCAAATCCCTCTCAGAAATTAATGAATAATATAGAGAAAAATAATGAAAACTAAAGACAAATTAAATCATAAAGATTAACAAATTCAAACTAGTAGACAATAGACAACTTTACACTCAACAACAGAGAAGACAATTTTTTTTCTTTTTTAGTGTTTATAGGACATTCACAAAAAATCAAACAAGTACTAGGCCACAAAGAAATTAAAAACCTACTTCTGGTATTATAAACTATATTATCTAGCTGCAATGCAAAAAAATAAAAATTCTTAACAATTCTTGGAGTCTTCCAGAAAATAGAAGAGGAAACACTTCCTAACTCATTCTGTGAAGTCAATATTATGCTAATATCAAAGCCAGATAAAGACATTACAAGAAAAGAAAATTAAAGGCCAATATCCCTTATAAAAATAAATGCAAAAATCCTAAAAAAAATATACAAGCCAAGTGATTTCAATAGCATAGTTATAAGCATTATACATCAAGACCTAGTAGGATTTATCTTAAGAAGGCATTGGTGGTGAAAATCAATAAATATAATGCACGACATTAATAGAATAAAGGGAGAAATAAAACACATCATCATCTAAACTGATGCATAAAAAGGATTTGACAAAACCTGACACTCTTTAGTGTTCTTGCCTGGAGGATCCCAGGGATGGCGGAGCCTGGTAGGCTGCTGCCTATGGGGTTGCACAGAGTCGGACATGACTGAAGCGACTTAGCAGCAGCAGCAGCAACACTCTTTAATGATAAAAATACTAATAAAACTATGAATAGAAGTGAGTTTTCTCAACACAATAGATGGAGTTCATGAAAAATTCATAGCTAACATCATAGTCAATAGTAAAAGACTAAAAGCTTTCCTTCTAAGACCAGGAAAAAGACAAGGCTTCCTGCTTTCACTGTTGCTATTCAACTAGAGCTCTTAGCCACAGAAGTCATGCAAGAAAAAGAAATAGAAAGCATGAAAGTTGGGAAAAAAGAAGTAAAACTACCTCTATTTGAAGATGACATGATTCTATACACAGAAAATTACAGAGAATTTACAAAAATTCTACAAGAGGCAAAAATAAATTCAGTGAAGTTCAGGTCAGTACACAATGCAATTCATCAGCAATGAGAAGTCCATAAAAGAAGCTAAGCAAACAATTTTATCTACAGTAGCGTCCAAAAGAATAAAACACCTAGAAATATTTAATCTAGGAGGTTATTACCTGTTTCACCATCGAGTGCCAGATTTCCATCCTAGGAGACTAACAACATTCTCATTGCCTTTGGCTTCTAACTAGATCAATTCATGAAACCCAGATTCCTGCCACTTCCTTGAGCATAGTTGCCCTGTATCCACTCCTGACACCAGTTTCCACCCACATTAAGCCCTTTTAGTTACAGACAAAAGAAGTCAATTCTGACTAAGCTGAGACAACAGGAATTTTGTTATTATACAGCTCATAGAAAAAACAGACTGGTGGATCAGGTTTAGGAACAGATTAAGAAACAATATAAGGCAGGTAGCAGAGGACATAGCCAAGTTCAGCTCACAGCCACAGTCTGGTTGCTGGCACCTCTGCTGCTGTGAATTGTTTTTGACTATCCTTAAGTCGGGAGGAGCAGCCCCATGTCCAAGGAGCAGTGGCTGCATGGGTGCAGGAGGACCGAGAGGAGCTACTCCACGTTCAAGCTCAGGAGGGGTGGCTGTGAGGAGATACCTCTCGTCCAAGGTAAGGAGTAGTGGCTGCTGCTTGGCTGGAGCAGCCATGAAGAGATACCCCACATCCAAGGTAAGAGAAACCCAAGAAAGACGGTAGGTGTTGCAAGAGGGCATCAGAGGGCAGACACAATGAAACCATAATCACAGAAAACTAGTAGTCAGTCTAATCACACGGACCACAGCCTTGTCTAACTCAATGAAACTAGGCCATGACATGTGGGGCCACCCAAGACGGGCGGGTCATGGTGGAGAGGTCTGACAGAATGTGGTCCACTGGAGAAGGGAATGGAAAACCACTTCAGTATTCTTGCCTTGGGAACCCCCATGAACAGTATGAAAAGGCAAAATGATAGGATACTGAAAGAGGAACTCTCCAGGTCAGTAGCTGCCTAATATGCTACTGGAGATCAGTGGAGAAATAACTCCAGAAAGAGTGAAGGGGTGGAGCCAAAGCAAAAATAATACCCAGCTGTGGATGGGACTGGTGATAGAAGCAAGGTCCAATGCTGTAAAGAGCAATATTGCATAGGAACCTGGAATATCAGGTCCATGAATCAAGGCAAATTGAAAGTGGTCAAACAGATGGCAAGAGTGAACGTCGACATTCTAGGAATCAGCTAACTGAAATGGACTGGAATGGGTGAATTTAACTCAGATGACCATTATTTCTTCTACTGCGGGCAGGAATCCCTCAGAAGTATTGGAGTAGCCATCATGGTCAACAAAAGAGTCTGAAATGCAACTACTTGGATGCAATCTCAAAAACGACAGAATGATCTCTGTTCGTTTCCAAAGGCAAGCCATTCAACATCACGGTAATTCAAGTCTATGACCCAACCAGTAACGCTGAAGAAGCTGAAGTTGAACAGTTCTATGAAGACCTACAAGACCTTTTAGAACTAACACCCAAAAGAGACGTCCTTTTCATTACAGGGGACTGGAATGCAAAAGTAGGAAGTCAAGAAATACCTGGAGTAACAGGCAAATTTGGCCTTGAAATACGTAATGAAGCAGGGCAAAGGCTAATAGAGTTTTGCCAAGAGAATGCACTGGTCATAGCAAACACCCTCTTCCAACAACACAAGAGAAGACTCTACACATGAACATCACCAGATGGTCAACACAGTAATCAGATTGGTTATATTCTTTGCAACCAAAGATGGAGAAGCTCTATAGAGTCAACAAAAACAAGACTGGGAACTGACTGTGGCTCAGATCACGAACTCCTATTGCCAAATTCAGACTTATACTGAAGAAAGTAGGGAAAATCACTAGACCATTCAGATATGACCTAAGTCAAATCCCTTATGATTATACAGTGGAAGTGAGACATAGATTTAATGGACTAGATCTGATAGACAGAGTGCCTGATGAACTACGGATGGAAATTTGTGACATTATACAGGAGGCAGTGCATTTTCTTGGCAAAACTCTTATTAGTCTTTGACCTGCTTCATTCCGCATTCCAAGGCCAAATTTACCTGTTACTCCAGGTATTTCTTGACTTCCTACTTTTGCATTCCAGTCCCCTATAATGAAAAGGACATCTTTTTTAGGTGTTAGTTCAAAAAGGTCTTGTAGGTCTTCATAGAACCGTTCGACTTCAGCTTCTTCTTCAGTGTTACTGGTTGGGGCATAGACGTGGATTACTGGGATATTGAATGGTTTGCCTTGGAAACGAACAGAGATCATTCTGTCGTTTTTGAGATTGCATCCAAGTAGTGCATTTCAGACTCTTTTGTTGACCATGATGGCTACTCCATTTCTTCTGAGGGAGTCCTGCCTGCAGTAGTAGATATAATGGTCATCTGAGTGAAATTCACCCATTCCAGTCCATTTTAGTTCGCTGATTCCTAGAATGTTGATGTTCACTCTTGCCATCTCTTGTTTGACCACTTCCAATTTGCCTTGATTCATGGACCTGACATTCCAGGTTCCTATGCAATATTGCTCTTTACAGCACTGGACCTTGTTTCTATCACCAGTCCCATCCACAGCTGGGTATTGTTTTGCTTTGGCTCCATTCCTTCATTCTTTCTGGAGTTATATTTCTCCACTGATCTCCAGTAGCATATTGGGCAGCTACTGACCTGGAGAGTTCCTCTTTCGGTATCCTATCATTTTGCCTTTTCATACTGTTCATGGGGGTTCTCAAGGCAAGAATACTGAAGTGGTTTTCCATTCCCTTCTCCAGTGAACCACATTCTGTCAGACCTCTCCACCATGACCCACCCGTCTTGGGTTGCCCCGCGGGCATGGCTTAGTTTCATTGAGTTAGACAAGTCTGTGGTCCTAGTGTGATTAGACTGACTACTAGTTTTCTGTGATTATGGTTTCATTGTGTCTGCCCTCTGATGCCCTCTTGCAACACCTACCATCTTACTTGGGTTTCTCTTACCTTGGGCATGCAGTATCTCTTCACGGCTGCTCCAGCAAAGCACAGCCACCGCTCCTTACCCTGGACGAAGGGTATCTCCTCACCTCTGCCCTTCCTGACCTTCAACGTAGGATAGCTCCTCTAGGCCCTCCTGCGCCTGCGCAGCCACCCTCCTTGGACGTGGGGCTGCTCCTCCTGGTCGCCGTCCTGACCTCAGGCGTGGGGNTACCCTGGACGAAGGGTATCTCCTCACCTCTGCCCTTCCTGACCTTCAACGTAGGATAGCTCCTCTAGGCCCTCCTGCGCCTGCGCAGCCACCCTCCTTGGACGTGGGGCTGCTCCTCCTGGTCGCCGTCCTGACCTCAGGCGTGGGGTTGCTCCTCCCAGCTGCCGCCCTTGGCCTCGGACGCGGGGTAGCTCCTCTCGGCCGCGCACTTATTGCGCCAGCGGCAACATCCGCTGGATCATGGAAAAAGCAAGAGAGTTCCAGAAAAACATCTATTTCTGCTTTATTGANAAGGAGATCCAACCAGTCCATCCTAAAGGAGATCAGTCCTGAATGTTCATTGGAAGGTCTGATGTTGAAGTTGAAACTCCATTACTTTGGCCACTTGATGCGAAGAGCTGACTCATTTGAAAAGACCCTGATGCTGGGCAAGATTGAGGGAAGGAGGAGAAGGAGATGACAGAGGATTAGATGATTGGATAGCATTATTGACTTGATGAACATGGGTTTGGGTGAACTCCAGGAGCTGGTGATGGACATGAGGGCCTGACGTGCTGCAGTTCATGGGGTCACAAAGAGTCAGACATGACTGAGCAACTGAACTGAACTGATTTCCAGTAGTGGGCTTGCTGGATTGTATGGTAATTCTATTTTTAGTTTTCTGAGGAAACTCCATTCTGTTTTTCATAGTGGCTGTATCAACTTATATTCCCACCAATAGTGTAGGAGGGTTCCCTTTTCTCCACACCCTCTCCAGTGTTTGTTATTTGTAGACTTTCTAAGAATGGCCATTCTGACTGGTGTGAGTTGGGACCTCATTGTAGTTTTGATTTGCACTTCTCTAATTATTAGCAATGTTGAGCATCTTTTCATGTGCCTACTGGTCAACTGTATGTTTTAAGTAATCTGTTTTTTTTCCCCCTCACTGTGTGGCATGTGGGATCTTTATTTTCTGACCAGGGAACAAACTTGTGACCTGCTGCAGTGGAAGTGTGGATTCTTAACCACTGAACCACCAGTGAAGCCCGAAGACAGTGAAATTCCAAACTGGTTACCACTCAAATTGTTGGGGGAAGCAAAAGATAGCTCCTGTGTCTACTCTTGGAAAAAGAAACTCCCCAGTGACCCTCTTAGAGGACATTTCCCATGAGGATCATATGTATCAAAGCTGTTTGAAAACCTACGTGAACAGTCAGCCTGGCCTACTCGGGAAGGTGGACTGGACATAGCAGGATTAGAGTAAGCAGAAAGGAGAAGAAGGCCTGTCTGGTGGGGACCTACAGGATAAGGTAGAGGCCAGATAAGGATAAGGCCAGAGGCCATCAGTCATTCCAGAAAGTGCTTCTGATCTGTCTTGCCTGGGAGCAGTCAGGACCTGTTTGCTGCAGGGACTCTGAGTTTATATAGGACAGACCCTCCTCCTCCTGACCCGTCACTCAAGTACAGTCGGATGCTACACCTGTGAGGCTGTGCTATGGTTTGGTGTATTCCACTAATGTTATTAATAGATCAGAGGCCAGTCAGTGGTCAAGGTCAGCATTGGTTTTGCAGCTGGGCTCAAGGCTAGTCTTAGGCCAGGGTCAGTTTGATGGCCATTGTCAGAGGTTGGTCTTGGCCAGGGCTGGAATCAGTCTGAGTCAATGTCAGGGTCAGTCTGTGGTCAGTCTGAGGTTACATTGATGTGACCAGAATTAGGGCTGAGTGTGACTGGGAAGCAATTTATCCTCAATGTAATTGATGTGGGTGAGACTTGCAGGGAGTCCTGTGACCTCCCAAAGCCCCAGCTGTTGAAAGGTTGCCTGGCCCCTCCTCCAGTGGAGACATACACTATCTCAGCGTTGGTAGCTCCAAGTTCCCAAGCCTGTGGCGAGGCCTGGGGTGGAAACAGCGTACCTGTTGATCCATGTGCTCCACAACTGGAAGGCCCCAGCTCCCCCACTGACAGCACTCCTGCACATGGCCTCAGTCTGGGAGGTCTCGTGGGAGCCATGCAGATGGTGGCCCTGACTGTGGAGCTTGGCATCTGGAGGCCAGGCTCTGACATGGAATGTGGCCCATGGCAAGGGTTCTTCATATGTGTCACAGCTGGTCATGGGCTTTGTGGGGCCTCTAGCAAGTCTGAGTGACAACCTTCATCCCATTCAGGCCCATTCATCATCTGCTAAAACAACCAGTGATCCCATTTAATTCTGCTACTTTACCCATGGGAAGGGGCAACAAGCAGTTTCTTTGCCCGGAGTTTATGCCTGTTTCAGTGTTTTGTCCTGGAAGCCGACCATTCCAGAAGGAGAAGCAAAGAAAGGAAAGGGATAGGAAAGCTAAGCAATGGTCAGACAGTTGTCCTTCTGTAAAGGACAAAATAGTAAGTATTTTAGGCTCTGTAGGTCATTAAGTCTCTGCTGCAACAATTCTACTCTGTTGTCCTGCAAAAGCAGCCACAGGCAATACATAAATGAATGCGTGTGGCTGTGTTCCAATAAAACTTTATTTTTCTTTTGATATTTCCCCAACTCTTTAAAAATATAAGGAACTGTTCTCAGCCTTTAGACTGTGCAAAAACAGGAAGTGGGCCATGGTTTGCCGACCCCTGTTTCCAGCCATTAGGATTGAGGTGGTCTCTTATGCAGCAATAGATAACTGGACTACTAACCCAGCCTTGTAGATGGTTCAGTGAAATTGAGGCACAGGCACTGAGAAACTCCTTTGAATTCACAGCCAGTCAATGTGTACTTAGCACATTGGTGCATAGCTCATTTATAGGAGGGTGGGTGGGTTGGAATGGTGAGATTAGAATGAAAAAGATTGGAGGAATAAGAGCTGTTTGTTGCTTTCCAGCCGCATTCAGGGAAGAGAGGCTCAGGAAATGGGGAAGGGCTCTCTTTTGTGGAATTAAGATATTTTATTAGGCTTCCCCAGAGCACAGTAAACTTTCCCTCCAAGCCATTCCACACCCCTTTCTAGTTCCACATTCACAAGGCAATCATCTGGATAAGAATTTGTCTTCTTAGGTAGTAGAGTTGTAACTGTTAACATTTATCGGGGTGCTTACTGTATTCTAAGTACTGTTCTAAGTTCTTTAGGTGCATTAACTCATTATCTTCACCATGATCAGTTATTACCCCAAATTTATAAATGAGGAACCTGAAATTCAGAGAGTTTAAGTTTAAATGTAGGACTAGGACTTGAACTCAGGCAGCTTGGGTACTGACCCTGTGTACTTGACTAGTCTGCTATTCTCCTCCTTATCCCAACCCTGGAAAAGGTTGCCCTGGAGTGGAGGGCACATATTACGCCTGAAGAAGGAACAGTCCCTGCTACAGAAGGATGAACTGACATCTTGTTTGAACTCTGGCTTGTGTGAATTGAGTTAATGCACTGTGATTGTGGATTTTTCAGTGTTTCGGAAGTTCTGATAATTTTTACTTTGTATACTTTTGAGGCTATGTTATTATGTACATAGAGTTTAAACTTGCTATACCTTTCTGGTGAACTAAATCTTTTTTGATTGTGACCAGATTCCTGGTAATGCCTTTTTCTTAAAGTCTCTTTTCTGTTACTGCAGCTTTTCTTTGGTGAGCATCCTTAGGTTTTTGATATCTTATGTAAACATTTAATTAGACTAAAATGCTATGTTTTAAATAATATGATAGTGAAAAACGGATTAAAGTTATGATCCCAATTACATAAAATCTCATAGCTCAAGATTCCTTGGACTCCCCCAGTGATACAGATTTGGTCAATGATCCCAGTGAATGACGAGTAATTGTTCTATAAACTCTCAGTGATGGGTTTCCTTGTCCTTTCTTCTCCCTTCTTCCGCCCCTCCCTTACCTCTTCTTTTCCTTTCTTTTTCTTCTTCCCAGATCTGTTCTGCATCAAGCTAACTTTTGTATAATCCTGGGAGGCAGGGTTCTGTGTGTATGTGTGTGATTCCCAGGTGGTGTTGGTGGTAAAGACCCCCCCTGGCAATGCAGGAGATGTAAGAGAGGAAGGTTCTACCCCTGGCTTGGGAAAATGCCCCGAAGGAGGGCATGGCAACCCTCTCCAGTATTCTTGCCTGGAGAATCCCATGGACAGAGGAGCCCGGCAGGCTACAGTCCACAGGGTAGCAAAGAGTCAGATAGGACTGAAGTGACTTGGTGTGCACACACTTGTGTGTGTATGTGCACCTGGGCATGGATGCTGGGGAAGAGAAAGTGAGTGGCCAGTTTACTTTCAATTCACCCTGGAGAGCACAATTCTTTATAATCCCTGTTTACTTTGGGAGAGGTCTGTCAGAACTTGGGAAAGCCCCAGGAAAGGGCTGTTTAATGAGTTCATGAGGGCTTTCTCTTCTCTTGTCCTCTTCCTGAGAGGTGTGAAAAATCACAGCTTGGTTTTGAGGCTTTGTCTTACAGATTGGCAAGTGCCTTCAGGGTTAAGTGCTCCTTTATCTTTCTGGGCAACCTCCTCCTAGATTTAGCCTGGTAATTTCCATTTCCTTATGAACTCTCCTATGCCGTAAAGATTATGTTTTTAAAAGTAACCCCCTGTCACTTTCAATTGTTCTCAGTAAGAGGATTGAGTCCAATAACTTAGCCCACTAGTACCAGAGGCAGACGTCAATTTGCTCCTTTTTGAAGCTCTGCCTTCCCCTGGCTCACAAGGTATCACGCTTTCCCACCCAATTGCCCCCCTGGCTCTGCTGCTCCTTTTCAGTCCCCTGTGGGCTGAGGCCTAAAATGTCAGTGTTCCTCAGCAAAGAGCCCCTACATGTTGGTTTTATCTTCCCTCTACACGTTTCCCAGTGACTTCACGTATTTCCCTGACTTTACTGCCTGAGATCCTCATGAACTGCAAATCGACACCTCTGGTCCCAGTTCCTCTCCTGTGCGCCACAACATATGTCCAGTTGCCTACTGGATATTCCTCTAATCTTTTGTAGACACCTCAAAATCGTCGTGTTCAAAGCTGAACTTCTCATTGCCTCCCACACTGGGTCTTCAGGATAACCACCTCAAGAAGGAGCGTCACTGCCCACTAGTTCTTCGCTAGATACTCAGTGGGGTAACTACCTAAAATCTCTAGTATCGAACTATGCTTACCAAGCAGAGCAGTGAATGCCAACATTTTGTGTTGGACTGTGTCTATCTCCAAATCCGTATGTTGAACTCCTGACCCCAGTACCTCAGCATGTGACCTCATTTGGAAGTAGGATCTTTGCCATGTAATTAATTAGGGTAAGATGAGGTCTCTAGGGTGGGTTCTATTCCAATATGACTGACATCCTTAGTGAAAAGGGGAAATCAGGGCAAAGACACACACATAGGGAGATTGTCTTGCGAACATGAAGGCAGAGATGAAGGTGATGTTGCTAGAATCCAAGGAAAGCTCCACTTTATTACCAGCAACCCACTGTGGGAAAGCCATGGAACAGACTCTCTCTCAAGCTCTCAGAACGAGAGGCAGCTCTCCTGACTCCTTGATCTCAGACTTTCAGCCTCCAGAACTGCGAGACAACCAATTTATACAATATAAGCCACTTAGTTTGTGTTTTTTGTTATAGCATCCCTAGAAAACTAATATGGCCATAGCTTTATGTTTCATAAAGCAATTAATCTTTTGAAAACGTATAGATCAGATTGTGTCCCTCCGGTTTAGTTAAAAACCTTCCAGTGACTCACCAGTTCCCTTAGAACAAAGTGGAAACGCCTCACCATGGCCTACAAGATCTGGGGGCTGCCCAACCCTCCACCTCATTTTCTCCAAGCTTCTCCTCATTTGCTACACCCCAGTTACACTGGTCTTTCTTCTGTTCCTCAAAAACTGCAAATTCTTTCCCACTCTGAGCCTTGAATTTTGAGTCTGTCCTCTGGAAAAGGCTGCAAAGAACATTTAATCTAAGGCAGGCCCTTTCCCAAAACCACCCTATTATTCGCCCTGTTTTATTAGCATCACAGCATTTGCATGTGTGTGCTCAGACGTGTCTGACTCTCTGTGACCCTGTGGACTGCAGCCCACCAGGCTCCTCTGTCCATGGCATTTCCCAGGCAAGAGTACTGGAGAGGGTTGCCATTTCCATTTCCAGGAGCTCTTCCCAGCCCAGGGATCAAATCCTCGTCTTCAGACTCTCCTGCATTGGCAGACAGATTCTTTACCTTGGAAGCCTACATAGCGTTTGCCACTACCTAAAAATGATCTTGAATTTGTTTATGAGTTTATTTTGCATCATCCCTGTGTAGCTAGAATGTGAACCCTGAGAGAGGAAATCTTCTGTCTCACTTTCTGTATCCCCAGGGCTTAGCAAAGAACTTCCTGTGTTAGATGTTCATTGTGCAGCTGATAAGTGAATGTGTGAATGAATGAACTAACGAGTGAATGTTTTACCTCTTTCTGTCTCTTCTTCCCACATCCAGGTATTTACCACGTCTTATGGTGTCTGTTTCCTAAATACATCTCAGGACTTCCCAGCTCTCTCTACCCACTTCCCCCATCATCTCGGTTCAGGCTACAACCATTGCTCCCGTGGGCATCTGCTAGTGTCTCCTAATTGGTCTGCCCACATCCTGTCTAGGCTTCCCCTCCGCATCCACTCTATACTTTGGCCAAAGTACTCTTCTGACTTAGATATAGATCAGGTTACCCCCCTTACAACCCTTCAGTGGCTCCCTATTGCCCTCAGGAGGATTTCCCCAAATGGGGTCCAAGGCGTGATCTAGCCCCTTCTCCTTCCTCCAGCCTCCTGTCCCTCCTGTCTCTCTCCCCTTTATTCTCAGCACCAGCCACACCGCCCATCTCCCATAGCCTTCTCTCACTCTGGGCCTTTTACACATAGGATCCTTGTCTGGAATCCCGTGCTTCACTGCCTCCCTGGCCTCCAGAGGCCTTCCTGATCCCTGTCCCACTGGCTCAGCTTCCTGCCAGCTTCTGTCATCACTTCCAGCACATACCTGACTGTGTGACTCTCAGCAGTTGCTGGAGCAGCTCTTGGGGCTCATTTACTCGTAGCCACGGTAACTGGCAGATGGTGGGCTCTTGGGCATCTTTGTGAAATGCAGGGCCAGTGCCCTACATGGGGGCCCCAGAGTTGGCTGCATGACCAGCCCCTTCCCCACACAGTTGTCATTGCCCCCACCCCCTTCCCCGCCTGCCCTATGGCTGCAGCCGGCGGAGACTGAGGACTTCCTCTTGATGTGCTCCCTGCTGAGGTGCATAGCATCCTTGGACCTGATACCCTCATCTCCTGAAGTGGGGAGTGTGGCATTGCTACCCCAAGACAACACACGAGGCACATTACCCTAACTTGGAAGGATGTTGAAGGAAGGGCAGGCAAAATGTGCCAAGTGTGCACTATACCCTTGACAGAGAGAAAACTGATGAGCTCTGTGGGATCTGAGGCACAGGCAGTGATCCTTGGGGGTCCACAGCGTAGGACCGGGGACACGGATGTTCTTTTTGTTTCTCCTTTCCCTGATGACACGTTCTGGGGATTATCAGAAGGAAAGCAATATGGTTTGGCCCTCTGCCGGCTTGGTGACAGCTGGGCATGGAGGGGTTTTCAGGGGACAGCAGTGGCAGTGGCCGAGGTGAGACTCCTTCAGGGGGCTTACAGCGAGGTGTAAGGTGACAAGGCTTATCCCCAACCCTGAGTGGGACATGGCCTGGGACCTCCCAGAATATCAGTGACACCAACAGGGGGGCAGGAGGGCCTCAGATCTGGCTTTGTGACCCTATTTACTATTATTAGTAACTCTTGAAAGGGGGGCACACCGACTCCCCCACATTCAGAGCTTAGAACCAAAATCCTGCTCCAGTGGAGCAACTGAAGGGTGGGAGGAAACTTAGGAGCAAAGAAACGGTTGCCCACAGTGTCACCCTGGAAGCCCCTTGGCATCAACCTGGTGGCCCAAAATTCTGCTCTAGGGGGACCCTGAGGGAAGGAGCAGCTGTGGTTGCTTTTCTGAGTCCTTTGGACTCCAAAACTTTCCATATCTCTTGCTCTTATTTACGCCCTAGCCTGAGTCTTCTGGAAGAGGAGGCCTCAGCATCAGTCCTGGAGCTGGCGCGGGCCTGGGGTCTTCGCCAGCTGGCTTGGGGGGTGAGATGCCGTCTGTTGTCTGCCTCAGGGAATGGCTACTCTTCCCCATTAGAGTGGTACTTCCAGAAGATGCTGGCAGGGCCGCTGCTCTGGGTCCCCAGTTTATTCCCAATTTCTCCAGTGCCTTCAGCCTCGTCACCAGCAAGGTTCCTCCAGCCCCTCCCCTCCAGGCCTCTGGCTCTCACTTCCTTTGGGAAAAGGAGATCCAAGCCGATTTGGGAAACACTGCCTCCAGAGGAGGCTGGCCCTGTGTCCAGGTCGGCAAGGCTATATTTAACTGGCTATATTTGCAGTCCCACTCACTTGTCCCAACCGTGGCCCCGCCTGCCACCCCTCTCCCCCCTCGGTAGCCTGTTCTGCACCATCCAGCCCCACGTCGCCCCTGCTCACCCTGCTCCAGCTGTGCAATTGTGGTCTGGGCCACAGGCTATTTTTTGCTTGGTGCCAAAGATTATTCAGTTATCAGGAATGTGTGTTTAAGTGGCCGTCTCCGGAACAAGGACTATAAATAGGAACTTGGGGTCAAGGCCTGGGCCCCAGTGTCCTCCTCTTTGTCCCAGTTCCTGTCCCAGCTCCTGGATTTTTCTTGGGGTGAACACCAGGAGGCCATGGTGAGGTTGTCTGGGGGAAAGGACCCCAGACTGGGAGGCCAGAGGTCCAGAACTGAGTATTTCCCGACAGGCCAGTCTCCCAACCTCTCTGAGACTTGCTTTCTCCATCTGGGAAATGGGGAGACTCTGGTCCATTCCCTGATTGATAAGCACATGGTGAATCTCCATCCATCTATGGAGGAAAATCCGAGTTAGGATGGATGTCTGGGAGGAAACAGTTATCAATCAGTTTTTGTGAGAAGATAGAAGGGTCCTGGGGCTTCCTTGATGGCTCAGTGGTAAAGAATCTGCCTGCAATGCAGGAGACACAGGAGAGGAGGCTTTGATCCCTGGGTTGGGAAGATCCCCCAGAGAAGGAAATGGTAACCCACTCCAGTATTCTTGGCTTGGAAATCCCATGGAGAGAGAAGCCTGGTGGGCTACAGTTCAAAGGGTCGCAAAGAGCTGGACACGACTGAGTGGCCAAGCAAGCAAGCAAATAGCAGAGTATTAAAAAGGAAAGAAAAAGCAAGAAAGTCTTGGGAGTAAATATATAGAAGTGGAGGGGAGAGAGACCCAGAATTTGCCTTTAGGGAGCTCTCTAAGGGTAGACGCTGGGCCCAGGCATGGTTTCAGGACAAAACATAAACAGAATAAAGTGGGCAGGTGGGGGCACAAGTGCTTGAGATGAGGCTGATTGCTCTCTGACAGCATGAGGGCTGATCCCCAAGGTGCCAGNGGGGAGAGAGACCCAGAATTTGCCTTTAGGGAGCTCTCTAAGGGTAGACGCTGGGCCCAGGCATGGTTTCAGGACAAAACATAAACAGAATAAAGTGGGCAGGTGGGGGCACAAGTGCTTGAGATGAGGCTGATTGCTCTCTGACAGCATGAGGGCTGATCCCCAAGGTGCCAGTTCTCCCAGGCAGTGGGTCCAGGTCAGAGGCCCTGGCCTGGGAAGGTTATCTGGCGAGTGTGGGGGAGGGTACCTGGCCAAGAGGGCCGGGCTGCCTCCTGGTGGCCAGTGGCCTTCTTTTCCTGTTGAGAGCTGCCTTCTTTGGCCTGGCTCTGGCAGCTCTGACTCCTCTTCACCCCAGTCAGTGTGGGTAGGGGCAAAGATGGGGCTCCACCAAAATGGGAGGCTGGGACCAGCCCCTGCAGGCTCCATGGAGGGGGTCAGCAAGGAAGGACACAATGCCATCTCTCCTCCTTAGCTCCTCTGTCTGCAAAATGGCAGAAATAATGCACAGCCTCCCTCCCTGGAGTTGGTAGTCGTGAGAGTGACTGAAAGGAGATGGTTAACAAACGACAGTGATATTCTGAGCAGAAGGGCATTGTTGGACCTGACTGGTGTCGCCTCATGACGTCACCCAACAGGCCAAGGCCCCCTGGTGCTCAGGCTTGGACCTCCGTCTTTCCTTCACATGTGGTTCTTTCATCTGTCCTGGTTCCTTAGTGGTCTTGTCCCACACTTGCCCCACTTTGATAAATCTCGGGCTAAATGACATCTGGAGCATGATTACAGAGGCCCCTTCCTCCCTTCCTCCAGATCTCTGGCCCCGGCAGGCACTGAGCTCCTCTAATTGGGGAGGCAGGGGGCAGAACCTGTGCCACATCCTGTCACCAGGGTGGGGCTGTCACCAGGCATGGCATTGCACCCATGGCCTCAGCTCTCCTTGTAGATCCATCAAAGAATATGACAGTCTCTTCTTTCTTATGTTGGCTCATTACATGCGCGTTGCAATTAAATGTAATTGATTTCTGTATCTTTGTATGACTTTTCGTTTAAATTTGCATGTAGGAAAACAACATCTTTTGATAGACCACAGCTGGCTTCTAAAAAACTAGCTGTAGATGGGAGGAGGGAGGCACTCCCAGATGGAGGTGGGGGTTGGGCAGGGGGCTGTCCCCCAGGATTCACAGGGCTCTGCAGTGAGTAGAGTGGCAGGTGGCCAGGCTGGCCACCTGGCAGGACAGAGTTCTGGGTATGGCAAGCTCAGAGAGCGTCTTCAGGACAGGCTCTTGGGGAGCCCTTGCTGGGCCATTGCCAAGTGTTCCCTTGCCTTTACCTTTGGGGGCTGTTCTAGGGTGGGTTGTGCTGAGTGTCCTAGGGGACCTCAGTCTGGCTCCATAGCTAGCAACACGTGACACCAAAGGGGGGTTTCCAGGAGGCCACTTAGTGTAGTATTCTGAGGAGGGAGGGCAAGCAGGAGACGCAGAGGGAATCAGAGAGAGAGGGCAAGCTGAGGCTAGTCTAGCCCTGACCCTCACCTCTCACTTCTCTCCAGACCACGGCTGCTCCTCAGCTGGCTCAGGGGGTGCTTTGGCGATGGGAGTGTGAACGTGTACTAGGAGTCCATCATACATAGACTGAATCAAAAGGGAGCCTTGAATATGTTTCTCTGAGGGCTCAGCTGCCACCTTCTTTCCTTATGACAAGACCAGAATGACTCTCAGCCCAAAGACTCCCTGAGATCATCGCTGTGTAGCCCCCGGCTGAGAAAGTCTGTCCCCTCCTCTTTCCCAGCATGGATGCTGTCCACATCCTTTGGCTCGTGGCTGTGACGTTCCTGTCTTTAGTTTCACTGTCATTCTGCCTTCTTTTGTTTCATCTGTTCCCTTCAGTCCAAGCTGGCAGTGTCTCTGCTGGCATCACACCCTCAAGATCTTCTCTTGGGTGATCCAGCCTAGGCTTTCTTCTCCTCCTGTCAGGCCTGCAGCTTGAACCCTGCTGACCTTGGCTGCCTGTTTTGGATAGTAGACCTTTACCTCAGCCTTCTGCCCTCTCCTCAGGAGCCTGGCCTAGAGACCCCTTTTCTTAAGAGAAGATGAGCTCCTCCCCAGGGCTGGTGACTGAGGCAAGTAGAAACGATGTGGGCCGGCACAGCCCACCTTGGAGATGCTGGAAGTCAGGGCCAAGATTCTAGACCTGAACCACACTGCCCATGGGCAACTCCGTACTTTGCAGGCAGAGGCAGGACCAGGATGCTGACCATTATGCTTACCACAGCTCTGTAGGGTAGGCATTGCCACTGCTGGTTTATGAACGAGGAACTTGAGGTCAGAGAGGAAGCAGAGGGTGCACTGAGGTCACACAGTGAGTAAAAAACAGTTTGCCCCTCCAGAACCACCCCCACCCCCCGCCAGAAGTACAAGGTGTCCTGCTCAGATGTCACTGTCTCTAGCCCCAGTACCATCCTTAGACCTGGGAGAGAAAGATCCTGTCCTTGAAGTGCATTCCTTAAAAATTTTAGATCCTCTTCTGTGGTTAGGACAGACAAGGTCTGGCACTGCCATCTGAGTGGGGAGCCCTGAGCTTTAACCTGGACCTGTGTGGGCCCCAGGCCTTTCTCCTCCCTCAACTGCCCTCCAACCCTCTACCCTATGTGTGGGGTTGACCAGATGCCCCAATAGCAGTGCCACTTCTGCCTATGCAGTTATCCCAGGGCTTCAAAGCAGGCAGTCTGGTGAGTGGATTGCTCCCCTGGCTGGTGAAGTATTTTTTATGTGGGATCACATGAGACTGGGCTTTCAGAATGGTGCTGACATGCTGATTTTGAATGACTCAAATTGTTTACATAGATAGGAGCCTGACAAAAATATATTTTCCAGGGGTCCCACACAGCCTAGGGACAGCTCTTCATTCCCCTGACATTAAACCTTCCTGCTGTATTGTTGCTTATTGTATTCATTGATTTTCCCTTTGTTGCTTTGAAACCTCTTTTAAAAGACCTACACCAAGGGATATTTCCCAAATTCCCTTTATTACCCCCTCCTCACCATGTTTCACAATCCTTAGATTTTAAAATTGGATCCAGATATGACTTCCAGGCCCCAGTTCTTCAGCTCAAACAATCTCCCTTTGTCCTGGTCTCTGTGGACAGTGCTCAGCCCCACCCAACCCTTAGCCTTCTTGCAAAAACGCAGGAGGCCCACTCACACCCTGGGATTTCCAGGAGCCCAAACATGTGATAAAACCTGCTAAGGATCACAGGGCTGTCCAAAGGGGTATGGAATTGTCTCCGCTTATGCTTTCATCCTGAAATGGGGCCCTCTGGGTTGTCAGTGGAGACTATGGCCTAAAGGGCTCCATTGGGCAGACATCCTTTGTGCTTGGCACCTGCTCCCCTCTCTTCTCTTTTTAGTCTGCTTGCCCAGGTCCTGACCCCCTGGGTTTCCTTCTAATGCATGCTCTGGCCTGTTCTCTCCAGTTAAGTTGGGATGAAAGGTTGGAATAAAACAGCCACAGTCCAGGGAGCAATTGTCCCTTGGCAGATAGAGGTGAATGGACCATCCCTCACCCCAGGAGGTCAATGCTGTGAACCACATTTCCTTCCCAGCAGCATCTGCCCATGGGCCCCTCTCTGAGCCTCTTTGTCTCTTTCTTCTCAGTGGGGCTGTCAAAAGCTGAGCCTCACAGGTTGTGACTAATCACTAGCAGATTTTTTTTCCGTCCAAGAAGAAGAAAAAGCTGAAGGAGATGAAGAAAAACCCCAACAGTGAATAACTCGGAAGAGTTTCCAACATGTGGGTGTTTTTCTGGGACCAAAAATCAGGAAGATTCCAAATGTAAACAATCCCAAAATAGCTCAGCTCTCCCAACCCCAGGCATTCCCAGGACTTGATGTCCACACTCCCTCCTTTCTCCCTCTGGGAACCCAAGGTCAGGGAGAGGTGGCAGGATTTGGGCATTGTGAAGAATTGTTTGAGTGAGCGTAGGCAAAGCATAGGCTCCGTGAATCTGGGATTTAATCTTGTTCATTAATAACAGTCTTTTTGAGAGAGGGGCGTCTTCCTGCCTCATCAGATCAGATCTCCCTGAGATCAGGGACCATGACAATGGCTTTCTTTACTCAGAGTCATAACCCATTGTGCTTAAACCAAGCTCTTGAGATTTCTTGCCAGCATAGTGTAATGGAAAGAATATGGACTTTGAAGTCACACAGGGTTGGAATCTTGGCTCCAACACTTATTAATTGTGTGGCCTTGAGTATGTTATTTAGCATCTGGGAATCTCAGTTTCCTCCCTGTAAAACTAGGGCAGTGATTCTTACCAGAGAAAATCCTCTAACTCATGTGCCTAGTATGATGTCTATTACCTAGAAAGGGCTCAATGAATGTTCCCTTTCCACCCCACCCCTTCCTATGGTATATACCTTAAGCTGGAGAAACCAGTTGGTTCTTTTCTACCCCTCCACCCACACAGAGAATTCTGTGTGTTGAAATGAAGACATTACTCCTTTTCTGTGTACTGAAAAATCACTATTGCAACCCAAAAGGAAGAGTATACTCAATGTATAATTTAAATGAAATTTCTGGAGGTGATAATACAATACACGAGGAGATAATGAAAATTTTGGTAAAAATCATGGAATTGGTAACAGTGGAGTTGATGGTGCTCATGGTGATGAAATGATGGTGGATTTTCAGAAGTAGTGGTGGACATGGACACCAAGGAGTTCATAGATGGAGACAGGGCAGTGGTGGAGATGGTAATGGAGGTTATGATGAAGTCAAGGAAAGGATAATAGTAACGATTACTGTGATAATAAAGGCTATGGTAGCGGTGAAGACGGTTGTGTTGTGTGGGATAAGTGTGTTACACTTGACTTGGAGGCATGGTGAGTTAAGGTGATTAGTGACCAGGATTACCTCCAACCAGTTATTCACTCCAGGAGATAAAGGCACAGAGGAAGCGGGCACAGCAAGGTGGAAGAATGCTGTATGATTAACTGCTACTTTCACTGCGAACTCCAATGGAGAACATTAGACTTCTTAATCACTGCTGATTAAATGCTTATGTTTATCTTGGCTACTTCCAGAAGCCTCACTAAAGTGCTATTAGTGGAATTTTTTTTTAAAAAAATTAATAAACCCACAAGGAAAAGGAGAATGGGAGAGGAAATGGCAGCACGCAAGAGAAGTCAAGAATTTGGAAATTAGAAAGTGGATGGATGAGTGGTACCTGACATAGCAGACCACAGAAAACCGAAACCCAAGCCTTCAGCGTTGTGGGAGCAGATGGCAGAAGCAGATAGGCAGCAAAACATTTCTAGTCACAGAATCCCATAAAAGCTTGGGAACTGGAAGTACCAGTTACTCCTGAAGGCAGGGATTCAGAATGAGGGTGAAAAATTGGGAGGATTGGTTACAAGGTTTTTAAAGAAAAGTCCTGTAAGAACCTCCCCATCTCAGACTTATTCCCTACCCCATGCAACCAGGTAATCGTCCCCTCTCATGCTAGCAGAAGACAGAAGGTATATGTTCTGAGATGTGAACATGGTCCAACATCTAAAGGTTCTGAACATGGAGGCATCAGGCAGAGCAGGCGGAGAGCTGAGGAGCCAATCTGAAAATAGGATATGTCTTTTTCCTGAAAGGCGAGGATTTCTGCTCTCTTCATCACCAAGTCCCAGGACACTGAGGTCAGGCAAATATCATGCAGGAAAGCTATTTGAAGAGACTTTCCAGGGGAAACTGGTTTTCTGCAGGAAAAAGGCCTATAGGTTTTGGTATTTGGTCTTTACCCTTAGGCAAAGCCCACACATCAACAACTTTATCTCTTCTTCCAACATTTTTATCAGAATTTTAGTGCCTCACACTTCAGTATGAAGGGACAGCTAAGAACGACTTGATATTTCAGGAGGTTCTTCAACATGAAAGGTAGATATCAAGACAAACCAGGAGGAAAAAGGAGCATAGAGGAAACAAAGAAGAAGAAAGCACAGAAATTATGATTGGCATTTTAAGAATTATATTTAAAAGGTGATGTTTCCTTTAAAAGAGAACTGGAGGTGATTTTCTAAAAGTATCAGAGAAAACAAAGCTCTTGGGAGTACAAGTATAATATTTTTATTTTATTAAAAGTAAAAATAAGGGCTGGAAGATAAAGTAAGGGCAAATTCCCAAAAAAGAACAAAATACCAAAGAGACAGAAATCAACAGAGATGGTGATCAGTCTAGGGGCATCCCCTGAAAGATAAGTTCTAGAGAATAAAAAATAAAGGAAGGAGATACAATCACCAACGAAGCAATATAACAAAACTACCCAAAACTGCAGAGCATGAATTTATAGACTGAAAGTTTTCTATGAGTACATGGCAAACTGAATTTAAAAACAAAAGCAATTTCCCTCAAGGCACAAACACCGGAAATAAAAATATAAAAATTTCCAGGGAAAAAATATTAGTTACAAATTTCTGGGAATCAGTATTATATCAAAGATCTCAACAACTACCATACAAAGTAGAAGGAAATGAACAATGCTTCTAAATTCTGAGGGAAATAATTTCCACACTAGAGTTCTATACCCAGTTAAACTAGCAATTGAGTATGATGAAAAATAAAGATATTTTGGGGGCATGAATGGTGTTTCAAAATTAGCTCCCAATCACTATTTCCAGGAAGGTATTGAAGAATGTTGTTCACCTTAATTAAGAAGTAAACCAAGGAAAGGGAAGGAGACAAAGGACCTAGCAATCAAGACAGAGACAAAGGGACGTCTGCGAATGATGGTGAAGTAGAGAGTCAGGATGAAAGCTGTACAAAATATGCAGAGGACATTCGGTCCATACTGGCCGTGAGGATGAAGGACTCCAGGTGAGAGTTTTCCAAGAAGAAAATAAAACTGACCGTTATGTACATTCAAAGGAAAATTTCAGTTCCATTGGAAAATTCAGGGATGAATTAGTAAATGACACACAGAACATTAAGCAAAACAAGGTAATTATTAATACTGAGAGAACCAAAAAGTTGGACAAGAAAGGAAAAGTGGTGCAACTGTGAATGGTAGTAATTTAGTAATAGTAATACAAAGCCTGGATATGGTTGTGATCAAAATCAATATTGCTCTGCAAATGTGTGTGTGTGTGTGTATGTGCACATTCATATGTGGGTGGTGGTGGTGTAAGAGAGCTGATCCCTCATCTTCTATAGTAGAACGGCAGTAAATAAAACTGAAAATTGAAAAATGCAAGATATATCAGTATTACCATATCGTTTATAGGCATGGAAGTAAACACTAGAAGAAAGAGTTAAAGCAATTCAAAGTACTTGCCTCAGGAAAGGGGGACTCAGAAGTAAGCAGGATTGGAGCAGAAGACTTATGGTTTTCATTACAAACCTTGTAGAACATTTTACTTTCAAAAATATGTACATGTATGACTTTGATAAAAAAAATAAAGATTTAAATAGAATATAAAAACGAAAACTCGAGTGAGCTGTGCTAGATTATGCAGAGAACTTCTTGACCAAATAAGTCAATCCAAATGGCTTGGAACCAAAATCAGCTGAAAGACCTGCTCCATCTATCGCCTGTAGGTCCAAACCCAAGTCTTGGACATGTCCACACTCACCAGAAAGCCACAAAAGGGAGCTCAAGAAACACGGAAATATCTTTCATTTGCTCCATTGCTTAGGCCCTTCCAGGACCATGTGGCTGCCATATGGGAGAGAAAGAGAGGAGTGGGGAGAAAAGGTTCAAGGCGAAAAGGAGAGATGATTGGGCTTTCTCCCCCGGGGGAGCAGGCTGTAACCTTCATACTGCACCCATGTGGGCTAGACACTCAGTCTGGCATACTACCTCCTGAACTAACACAAGGCATCATAAAACATTCTTAGACGTAAATCACATTGTAACACTCCTTCTTCAGGATGCAGGAAGCTGGAAGGTGAGAGCTGTGAATGACCTTTAGAATCTACCAATGAAGATGGCAGTGAAGCTGGAGGTGATAGAGACAGAGAAATTGGTGATCACAGTGGGAATTTTGTAATAAACATAATAAAGGAAGTGGCAGGAGACGCAATAGAGGCAGTGATGATGCCAGGGACAGTGAAAGTGACATGATGATGACCTTGGAAGTAACGGCCAAAATTATTACAGAGGAATGATGAAAGTGACTGTATTAATGAGGGCAGGGGTGATAAGACAGAAATATTAGAGGAGAGACACTAGCAGTGATAGTAAAGGTTATAGGGCAGTGAGAGAGATGGTAATAATGGGGTTCATGTGACGGGAGTGTTACAAAGAGAGGTGGCAGTAATGTGGTGGACGCTGACCATTACAGCAATGAAGGTGGAAGTGATAGTGACTGTGCTTAGTGGTGAGAATGGTGAGAGTGATGGGAGTGATCGTGGAATTGGTATTGGAGGTGGCGTTGGTGGGAATATTGGCGGGGATGATCGATTCATAGTTGTGGGGATGTTGGAGGGATTGTGGCCAAGGTGTCAAGTTTCATAATGGTGAGGATAGTGGTATTCATAACAGATACAGTGACGCTGGACATAGCAATGACAGACACAATATTATCAGTATAGGAGTATTAATCAAGATCGTAGGACAGATACATATGTAGGGTACCTAAAGACAATAATCGGAATAGGCTGGGTTATGCTGTAATAAGAGAAGGCAATGGCACCCCACCCTAGTACTCTTGCCTGGAAAATCCCGTGGACGGAGGAGCCTGGTAGGCTGTAATCCATGTNTAATCAAGATCGTAGGACAGATACATATGTAGGGTACCTAAAGACAATAATCGGAATAGGCTGGGTTATGCTGTAATAAGAGAAGGCAATGGCACCCCACCCTAGTACTCTTGCCTGGAAAATCCCGTGGACGGAGGAGCCTGGTAGGCTGTAATCCATGTGGTCACTAAGAGTCAGGCACGACTGAGCGACTTCACTCTCACTTTTCACTTTCATGCATTGGAGAAGGAAATGGAAACCCACTCCAGTGTTCTTGCCTGGAGAACCCCAGGGACGGCAGAGCCTGGTGGGCTGCCGTCTATGGGGTCGCACAGCGTCGGACACGACTGAAGCAACTTAGCAGCAGCAGCAGCAGCATGCTATAATAACTAAGAGTCCCTATACCTTAGAGAGTGTACACAGCATAAGTTTAATTCTAATACTATATGTTAGAAAGCGGTTCTGTGCTCTTAGTTACCCGTGGACTATGCTGATGGAGGATCCAATTCTATGTGCTTTTAGGATCACTGTGGCTATAAGAGAATATGGTGAATCTTACACTGTTTCTGTATTGGTCAGCTTAGGCTAGGTTGTGTGCATGCATGTTAAACTGCTTCAGTCAAGTCTGACTCACATCATCTCTTAAGTCTCTTGCACTGGGAGGCAGGTTCTTTACCACAAGCACCACCTGGGAAGCCCTTAGGCTAGGTTGAGTGCATGCTAAGTTGCTTTGGTTGTGCCCGACTCTTTAGGACATTATGGACTGTAGCCTGCCAGGCTCCTCTGTCCATGGGATTCTCCAGGCAAGAATACTAGAATGGGTTTCCATGCCCTGCTCAGGGCTTGCCCTACCCTTCCTGACCCAGGGATTGAACCCATGTCTCCTGCATTTCCTGTACTGCAGGCAGATTCCTTACCACTGAGCCACTGGGGAAGCCCTAGGCTAGGTTAGGGGGTGGTAATGAGAGACTCCAAAATTTCCATGGCTTTCAACAACAGACTTTCTCACTCACTTTAAAGTACATTGCAGGTTGGCTGTGGCTTTGCTCCACATCAGTTTCACTCTGAGATCCAGGCTAATGGAGCAGCCTCAAGATATCTATAACTTTGCAGTCTTGCAGCAGAAGGAAAATAGAGTATGGTGAAGCATGTTTTGGGTTTTCAAGCTTCTGCTCAGAAATGCCACCTATTATGTTTGCCTATATTTTATTGGCTAAAGGATGACTAATTTCCAAAGAGGCAGGAAAGTGCAGTCTTCTGAAGAGGTTGGGAAGAGAACTGGAATACTGGTGAATTCTTTAATGACTTGTAGCAGCTGTTTGTTCATAGATTACAGGAGGTACTAAGGGCAACGGAGGCATCGTGAGAGGCTGGTATGGGCATGGAGGAAGGACTTGGTCAATCTGGAGGGGCTCTGGGATAAGAGGAAAGCAATTTAAGGTGGGGGCAACACCAGGAGCTAGAGTCAGGACACAGCATGGTAAAGTGCTCAAACCTGCTAGCCATTGCTCCTTGATTCCCAGGGTACTTCTGGCTTCCCAGAAATTCAACACAATCTGGGAAAGTTGTTTGGAGCACAAGATTCATAGAGGGAAGCAGCAGAATAGACAGACTGAAATGCTGGGTAGAGCCAGAGCAGGGAGGACTTTGAATGCCTTGCTGAGGTATTTTGCAACCGAAACCACAGGTCAAATCTTCAGCAAGATAAGCTTATTGGGGTGCTGCATGCTCTCTGCCCTTCTTGTACATTAACTCTCTTCACCCCAGGAAACCCACTGCCATTTTCAACATGTGGTTTGAACATCCCTCCCAACTCCATCCCCATCCCACCCCTCCAGAGCATTACTGAGCCCGGTTTGAGTTCCTTGAGTCATAACAGCAAATTCCTGTTGGCTATCTATTTTACATATGATAGTGTATGTTTCCATGTTACTCTCTGCATAAATCCCGCCCTCTCCTTCCTCCCCCATCAGCTGTGTTCATAAGTCTGTTCTCAACGTCTGTGTCTCCATTGCTGCTCTGCAAATAAGTTCACCAACACCATCTTCCTAGATTTCAGATATATGCATTAGTATAAAATACTCATTTTTCCCTTTCTGACTTAACTTCACTCTGTGTAACAGGCTCTGTGTTCATCCACCTCATTAGAACTGACTCAAATGCTTTTTTTTTAATGGCTAAGATTCCATTGTGTATACATACCACAGCTTCTTTACCCATTCATCTGTCAACGGACATCTAGGTGGCTTCTATGTCCTAGCTATTGTAAACCGAGCTGCAATGAACATTGGGGTACATGCGCCTTTTTCAATAGAGCTGTCAATTTTTTGTTTTCCTGTAATGAGCAAATGACTTCCCTTTGGCCAGTTTTGCAAACCACATATCTCTTTAAGGGACTTTGCTTCACACCACGGCATCTACTTAGAAGAGGCAGATATTATATTACTATATCATTTCCTTAGAAGTCAGAATCCCTGCAGTTAACCAGGGTGTCAGATGTTTTAGGGTTGTTTTCCGGGGCTGTCCATCCATTTGTATCATTCAGGACCTTACTCACTGAGTACTTACAATATATCTGACACATGGCAGGTAACGTCCTAGGATAGATCAAGGACGCAGTAACTGACAGCTCCTTGCCTCCCTTCCCTTGGAAAATTCTCCCTGTAGGTGACATGACATTTCTACCACAAGGCCTCCAGTTCTGGATGCCAGGGAGAGCTGTTCACCCGTGGAACTGGCTGCCCCTGAGCACAGGGCCCCCTCTGAGTGTTCAACCTCCAAGGCCACTCTGGCCTGTTACATCTGTGATTGAAAACGGCAGTGACCCCAAGAGTCTCATGTTCCCTGCACAGACAAGAAATCTAGGCTTCAGTGCTGATGAACTAACAGGCTCTCCGGGTAGCTCTCCAGGGAAGGCTGATCCAGTCTCACAGGTGCCAGAGCCATTCCTATCTCTTCTGTAGTCTCACTGACTGTCTAATTACCTGAAATCTGTCGGATCTCGTCCTAGTTTTGTGAGATGCAATGGACCAGTTCCCTTCTGTAGCCTCCCTATGGGAACCATGACCCTGTTTAGACTAGAATGTCCTCAGCAGGGAGGACATCTGGGTGTTCCCAGAGAGACACACAATGGTCAGGTGACCAGGGTAGCCCCACTCTCTAAGTGTGGAAACTTCTGGACAGCCATTCCATCGAGCTGGGGCTGCACCACTCCCAAGAACTCCATTCACAGCCCTGGGAGAACCAGGCTTATAGGCTACAGGGTGGATAGTGCCCCAGGGGTTTGGGCGGTGTGACTGCTTTGAGAACAGTACATTCTTTTACCTGCATCAATAATATGCTCCCCATGAGTGCAAAGAGCTATGAGGTTTCAAAGCCCACTTCTGTGCTTTGAAATGATCCTCAACACCCTCTAAGGTCACGTGGGGAGACTGAGGCCCTGAGGCAGAAAGTGACTTCACTTGAGTCACAGGACCATGAAGTGCCGAGGCGGGAGCTGAGATGCTCTGACTCCTGCCACGCTGCTCCTTCCGCAGCGTCACGCGGCAGCTCCTGGCCTCCTCCCAGGATGCCCCAGCCCCACAAGGCTCCTGCCTCCCTGACTACCTCTTCTATCCTGCTTCCTATTCCTTTCAGGTCCAGGACCCTTGTTTCCAAACCAAATATGTTAGCTTCCCTAGTGGCTCAGAGGGTAAAGCGTCTGCCTGCAATGCAGGAGACCTGGGTTCGATCCCTGGGTCAGGATGATCCTCTGGAGAAGGAAATGGCACCCCACTCCAGTACCTTTGCCCAGAAAACCCCATGGATGGAGGAGCCGGGTACGCTACAGTCCATGGGGTCACAGAGTCACACACGACTGAGCGACTTCACTTTCACTTTCAGTCTGGACTGATGAGAGAGGACAGAGGTGCTGTTGGTCCTCCAGGTAACACAGGTGTGTTTTCTTCGGTGCCTGATCATTAGGGCTCCTTTGGTGCCTTAAAAGGAAATGCGGAGGGAAGGTCACCCCTTTGGATCTGGTCTAGGATAGAGCCAGGCAGGCAAGAGCAGCGCTGGAGTGGAGGGGAATACTGCTGGGCCCTATATCCCACCTTGGGTCTATATCCCAGTCGCCTTCTTGTTCTCGCCTCCTGTCTGTCAGATGTGCCTGACCTCTAGAAATCTGAGATGCCTGGAAAAGAAGGGAAGAGGCACAAGCAGCTATGAGCTCATCTTTGCCGGCCGGCGCCGGGCGCCCCTGCGGGACCCTTTTTCCATGGCGGGGTCCAGGCTCCTCGGGTGGTGATGACTTCAGGGCTGGAGATTCCCTACTGGCTGCCCCGGGGGATGGACACTGGCTTCTGGTGCATTCCAGCCATGCTCCCCTCAGCCCTGGAGACGTGAGAACCAGAGCTTGAGACCCTCTGTCTCCCGGCTACTCTCCAGGGGAGCCTTAGGCCCAGAATGTCCCCAGACGTCTACTTGTCACCTCCTCCTGACCCAGACCTCTCCATTCCCCGCTCTTCCTGTTCCAGAGATGGAAAGTCCAGGACCAAGAGATGGGTCCCTCCTTCTTCTTTCTCTTGGCCTGGTTTCCCTTCTGCCTTCCTCCCTCCTCCATCAGGCACCCAGTTGGTCCTGAACCCTTGACCCTGCTTGCCCAGCAGACATCAGACCAGATGGAGCCAGAGACCAGACACTGACTAATGGCTCCATGAAGGCTGTGACCTGAGAGAGGCAGTTGTGGGCAGACCTTGGATCTGCCCTTCATGTTGAGAATGGGAACTTGGCTTACCCTTCTCCTTCCCAAATCCACCATGAAACACTCTAGTCCTAGCCTTATTCAGGCATCCCTGTTGTCCAGCCTCTAGAGGGCTTTGATTCTCCCGCCTCACACTGCCTTGGCAGTTCTTTCCTTTCTCCCTAACCCAGCCAGCATGCTCTAGCCTAAAGGGTTTAAGGGGCTTCCCTGGACCCTTTCCTTCACTGCTACTGCTGCTGCTGCTGCTGCTGCTGCTAAGTCGCTTCAGTCGTGTCCAACTCTGTGTGACCCCATAGATGGCAGCCCACCAGTCTCCCCCGACCCTGGGATTCTCCAGGCAAGAACACTGGAGTGGGTTGCCATTTCCTTCTCCAATGCATGAAAGTGAAAGTGGAAGTGAAGTTGCTCAGTTGTGTCCAACTCTTCGCAACGCCATGGACTGCAGCCTACAGGCTCCTCCGTCCATGAGATTTTCCAGGCAAGAGTACTGGAGTGGGCTGCCCTTGTCTTCTCCGACTATCCACCCTCTACTAGCCCTTTCTCCACGCTGCTGGTAATCTCGGCTCCCCCTCTTGATCTAGCCTCTTGAACTTGTCTGTATCTGCTTCTCCGCTGTACTTGATGTTCA
Source organism: Neotragus moschatus (assembly GCA_006410615.1). Taxonomy (NCBI): domain Eukaryota; kingdom Metazoa; phylum Chordata; class Mammalia; order Artiodactyla; family Bovidae; genus Neotragus; species Neotragus moschatus. The sequence goes on along the minus strand of SJYA01001697.1, from coordinate 2,225,604 downwards.
CAACTCAGCCCACTCTGCTTGGACTTAGGCTCCTCTACCCCAGTGAGTCTGTGTTCACCGGGGGCACCAGTGGCTTCATGACCAAGTTCTCTGACCTCTCTCCTTTAACCTCTGAGGTGTCTGATTACACTGACAACCTTCCCCTTTGACTACCCTCTGAGACAAAGAATCCCCAAATCCCCAGTGGCTTAGACCCTGGAAATTTACTCCTCTCTCAAGGAAAGGACTTGAGAGAGGACTTGCATGGTGGGGGTGGCAGTGTGAAGGCTTCAAGACTCCGTTCCTATTTGTTCTGCCATCTTCTATGTGGCATTTCCATTTCTTGGCCCCAGATGGCTGCTCCAGATCCTGCCATCTGTGGGAAATATGATGTCAATTCAGCTCATAATTCACTGGCCAGAACATAGCACATGGCCATACCAAGCTGGGGACTGTGATCTCTAGCCAGGTATATTTTCCCCTTCCCATGTAAGGTAGGGAGAATAGATATTGGAGGATGACTCCCTGTGATGGGTCCTTGTTAATATATTTCAGGGGCAGTTTTCCTCCGTCTGTCCCTTTAAATGTTGGTGCTAGCTTTTCAAGCCCACTTTCTTCTTTCTGTGTGTGTTTTCCATAGAGATACAAAGCACCCCACAGATTCAAATATTGCCTTACCTCTATCTTTAGTGCAGAAGTCTCTCCTGACTCTACACCTCACAATGGGGTAATTCCTTTAGGAGGTCCCACTAACACCTTAAAATCAAACCTAACTCATGGTTTTCTTCCCCAGCTTTCTTTTTCTTCTGGGACCCTTGCTCCCCTGTGTGCCCCGACTCCTCCCCAGGCTCTCTCTATCAGTCCCCATGTAATTCAACCCTTGAACTCCCCCAGAGACATCTCTTCTGCTCCATCTCCCTGCCTCAGTCCAGGTCTCATCACTTCTCTCCTGGTCTCACAGCTGTCCGCTAGCTGTCTCTTGTCTCCCATTTGGACTTGCCTCTCCAGGTCTGTGGTGCAGCCAGATTCTTTCATACAGGTACATCCCCTGCTTACACATCTTCCATGACCCCCTACTGCCCACAGGGCACACCCAACGGCCTACTCCTTCTCATTGCAACCCCTTTTCTTGCTTTGCTTTTCCAAATGGCCCATGACCTCTGAAAACTGTGCATCCTGTTTCTCAGCCTGGGTTTCCCACCCATCTCACTTTCTCCACCTCCCCAACCATGTGGCAGACACCTACTCAGTCCCCAGGACTTGGCCCGATTGTCTACCTCTCTGGGAAATTTTTATTGCCCCTTCCATGCCTTTTAGGGGCCACTATGTCATGGTTCCAGCCAGGACCTCTAAGTCACAGCTGCTGTCTGTCCAAGGGCCAGCACCATAACCATCCATTTATGCATCTCTTTCGCACCTGTTCAGGAAGTGTTTGCGGGCAGGACCAAGACTTTCCTTCTCTCTGTCCCCAGCACCCAGCACAGGATCTGGAAAAGAACAAACATCCAGGAAGTGTCTATTGTGTGAATGAATGATCATGTCACCTTGGCTCAAACACCACCAGTGGCTCCTCAATGACTCATAATAAAGTCAAAGGACCATCAGGCCCAACCCTGACCTCGTCATCCAGACATACCTTCTCTGGTCATGGCCACATACTCTCAGGCTCCCACACCTTTTGCAATTTGCTCCTCTTGTGTGGACTGACTTTCTATTTTTCTTCACTCACTGCAGTGCCACCTTCTTTGATCTACCCAATCCAGTCACATCATCTTTGCTCTGTACTCCTGCGGCTCGTGCCGCCATCATGGTTCTTTATTGCGACTGTCTACAGGCTGCAGTGACCAGCCGTGGTGTTAGTGTCCAGCCTCCCTCATTCCAGCTGGAGTTCTTTCCCTTCCCTACTGTCCCCGGCACCCACATGGCTAAAGAGAGCGAGCTGGCCTGGTCTTTGGCAACCCTGCATTTGTGGACACCATTGGGACTTCCCCAAGCTCCTTATCCACCTGGCTCTGGTTCACTGGTTCAAGACTGACTGCCTCTTTCTATTTCATATCCCTGATATGCTCTTAAAGACAGAAACTGAGGAGACTGAGGTGGAAGTGGTCTGACGGAAAATTTGGAAGCTATTGGATGCTGTTTCTTTGTGTGAAAGAAGTCACTGTGCATTAAGAGAAGGAAGCTACTACCCAGACAGCCATTGATGAGAGGCAGAGATGGAGACGAGAGAAAGATGGAAGATGGAGATGAAGACGAGAGGGCAAGGCAGACACACACACAGAGAAGTCTGGGGGCCCCTGACGCCCAGTTGTATTCTTGCTCTTGCCATTACTTGACTGAATTCTGTGAGGCAATACTCATCTTTTTTTCCTAAACTGGTTCAAGTTGCAACCAAAAGTCTTGACCCACACATATACTTGTCGGTTCTACTTATTACTGGAGTTGTCTGAGTGCAAATCTGACCGCTCCCCATCTGTCTCCCAGTCTGTAGAGGGCATACCCCTCACTGGGTGCCCCCAAGATGGCAGAGCCCCCACTCAGGCCTACAGCCTTAGACCGGGACTGCTCCACCTTGCTATTTCAATGACTAAATGCTCCCACACAGGGTGACTGGGCTGCTGCCTGACCATGGCTTTCTTCTCCTTTTAGGCTGTGTAAACCCATCAACAATCAGCAAATTAATAGTCTGTGAGCCAAGGTTGCTCGTGGTTTGTTTACTGCAGCCGCTGTTCCCCTAGGCTGAGGCGTTCTTTCCACAGGTGTTTCTGCAGCCTGGGCTTGATTTATTCCTTGTCCCTTTCCTCCCTCACCCAGGCTAATTATTGCTTTTGTTTATAACCAAGTTAAGTAAACTGACCTCCAACTTGCCCAGCAGAAGTCTCCATGCCTGCACGGTCCATTAATGCTGCTGTGGTGTGGCTGGACACTGGCCAGACTGCAGGACACCAAACATCTGGGTCCTAAGGAGGCTTCAAGGTTCACTGCCAGAGGGCAAGTGTCGGGGCTTGGGGAAAGGGATGCTGCAGCAGACTTTCATTGCCAGTGATCCAAGACTTTGCCTGGCATTCACACCAAACCACCCCCCAAACAAAGTGGAGAGGTCAGCCTGGGTGTACCTTCTGAGCCATGGGCCAGGCCTGGGAGGAGAGCAACATGTCTCCTTGGGAAGAGACCATGGAGCAGATTGGTTGAAAGGGATGGCCAAATAGGTGAACAGGGGCTGCTTTGATGTGGGCAAGGTAGACTCTGTGCTCTGCTTTGCTGGGAATACTGGGATGGCTAGTGACTTGGGTCCTTTCTGCCCTGGAGATGCCTGCACTGGAATTGGAACTGCAAGGATTGAGTCCAAAGCCTCCCACTGCCCAACTAGGGCCCAGAAATTGTGGGCTGGTTTTGGCGTATCAAGACCAGCCCCAGGCCCATTGGCAGGGTGTCCTCAGCAGGGAGGAACAGGCACACTTACTGTGGCTCCATGTGGTTCAGCACATGGGGAGCCGTCTAGGCAGGGGGCTACCAGCCAGAACTTGGCTGTCCCCCAGTCCGTTGCCTTAGGCCCTGATGTCACCAGCCTAGACGTCTGGCTGTCGGGTTTGATTGGCTCATGCTTGGAGGGAGCTGTGGGCCAGGAAGCTTAACTCCATGCACAGCCAGGCCACCCAGCCATGACCACTCGCAGACATGAACCACACTGAGCCTGAGGTCCTCATATGTTCCATGAGGATAATAATAGCATCAGCCTGGCAAGGTTGTTCTGAGGATTAATAAAGATCATGAACGGAATATATTCAGCATGCAGGAACTGGCAGACTGTAAACACCCGGCTAGTGATAGCTACTACTTACAAGTCGCTCCTCTTATTCTCTGTGACATCAGCATGTTCTGGGACCTTTGGAAAGCCAGTGTCTCTGAGCCTCAGTCTTCTCACCTGTAAACTAAGAGAATTTCCATCAATTTTCCTTTTACAAGCCAAAGTTTCATTATTTGTAAAATGAGGATGTTATTTTAAAATTTATATTAATGGGGACTGGGGGGGAAGAAGAGTCTCAAATGACGTATGGTCAAAGTGATAAAGCTTTGAAAAATTAAAGAGCTGTTCTAACTCGAGGGATAATAATGATAATAAGCAATAATGATAAATGCTAATTAATGCTATGGGGCAGGGCATGGCAACCCACTTCAGTAGTCTTGTCTGGAGAACCACATGGGCAGAAGAGCCTGGTGGGCTACTGTCCACGGGGTCACACAGAGTTGGACAGGACTGAATCAACTTAGTACAGCACAATTAACGCTAGTAGTTTCCTCATACGTTTCTATCCACTTGTCAAGGGTTGTTGGGGAGAATTTCCAGTGTCTGTGTTGAAGAGGAAGTCTGGCAAGTGGTCCTGAGCAGAATGGAAATTCTGCAGGGATGTGGCTGAACTGGAGACTTTCAGCCCACTCTTGGGATGTTTCCAAATTATTAAGTGTGTGGTTTGGACAAGCTCCCCACGTTGTGCTGATGCTCTTGACTCCCACCCCATTGCCCTTCTTGGGTATTCCTTACTTTAGCTCAAGGCTTTGAGGCTTGTTGTAAAGTCAGTACCCCAGGGATCCCATTCACAGCTATTCTCAGATACTCACACTTGTGAGTGATTGAGATTCCTATAAGGGAAGAGTCTGGCCTAAGAAGCAGTAGACTTGGGGTTGGATAATGTGGAGAAGGCTCACAGAAGGGAAGACTACAGGCAAATACCTCTCTGGCCAATAATGTTTACGTGTCTCCCTTTTGTATTATCTGAGGTTGGTTCAGTTGCTCTGTTCTCAGGGCCTGGATTTGGTTATCTTGGCCTCTTTAGCACAATGTTCCCCTTCTCTCCATTGATCTGCCCCTCTCTCCAAGAAATTGTTGCATGTCTCCAGGAGTCAAGTTGAGTGTGGTAAGCTTAACTTCTTTACTTGTGCCTTGAATTGTGAGGACAATGTATGTTTCATTTTTTTGAATAAGAGTGCATTATAATTTTAATTAAGTATCTTTGGTTAGGGTCCCATAGAAGCAGTCCTGAGACAAGGATTTGAGTGTAAGTAGAGAAGTGATCCCAGAAAGTCCTAGGAGGGCAAGAATGAGCCAGAGCAGGGGAGNGAATGAGGTGAGGCAGTGGATGCAGGCCTCGTGCAGGCCCCAGGACTGGCCACCCTCGTGAGAGGCAGAGACCAGGGGCAGAAGGAGAGAGAAAGACAGACTCAGTCCTCTCTGATCACTGTCTCTCGGGCTCTCTCCCCGTCCCTGTGCCTCTCTCTGTCTCTGGGTATAGGACTCAGAATCCAAAGGATAATGAATGCAGACAGGGAGGAGCAATAAATCACTTGTGAATTGCCGACAGAACCTTTTATGCTTGAAGGAAACATGGCTGTGTGTGATTCAGGGAAAGCTGAACTTGGCATCTTCTCCTAAACCCACTCTGGTGTGTTCAACGTTGCCTCCTTCGTTGCTCAGATGGGAAAACCAGGTGTGTAGGATGATACCCCGCTCTCCCCAGTCCCTGCAGCAGTGGTCCAGGCCAGTGCAGGCTCCATCTACCCTTTCTTCCCTCCTCACTGCACCTGCTCAGGGCCCTGCCGTTCTTAACCTGATGGCGCAAACTGGAGCAAGTTGCACTTCCAGCCCTTCTGTGGCCTTTGGCTAAAGTCCATTCCCTGCAGAGTGGCTCCTAGCCCCCTGGGATGCAGGCCTGGGGGTGCTGCACCATTGAGGCCGCCGGTCCTTGATCACCAGCCCAGCACCTACCCACATGGCAAGGTCCAGGGCTGGCCCTCCTTCTGCATGCTGCTCCCTCAGAGCCACCCCTGCCAGGGAGATGCCAGACTCGGCCTCATGAAGCTTTGATGGCCCTTAACTTGTACTACTCATCTGTGTTCCTAGCCTGGTCATGCACTCCTCTGGGTAGAGATGGTCTTGCTCACTTCATCTTCACAGATCCTGGCATATAACTGCAGCCAGGGGGAAACTGAAAGAATGAATAGTGGATGGCTGATGAGCTGAATGGAGTGATGGGTCAATGCTGCCTTTATGATCACTCTTGGCTCACACAGGCATTCCTGCTGAGTCTACTTCCCTGCTCTGAGCTGTGCCCTACTTCATGGGCTTCTTCTGGCCTTCAAAGCCCATGGCCTTAACTACAACTGGCTTTGAGCACAGATGACTAACAGAAGCTCCGTGTGTGGTTTGGCTGTTTGATTTCTGCTACCTCGGCTGTAAGGGAGACGCCACTCTTCTACCCTGAGCTGCACTGGTCATTTCAGACACTGCACAAGGGCCATGAGCATTTACTAATGTGGGCTTCCAGGGCTCTGCTTTTGAGATATTGGGGTTGGAAACGCATTCCACCACTGTGCACTGCAATCACAGAGCATGGGATTAAAACAAAACAGAATCCTGATGGTCAGATCTGGGAAGCCTTGTAGGAATCTTCTGGACCACCCAACACCTTCAGCATCCAGATGAGGCCCTTGGAGCCAAGGGTTTGGCCCACAGGCCACAGTGCTGGAGGGAAAGGCAGCCTGCAAGCCCAGGGCTCACCGGTGAACTCGGTGGTTTGGGCGGTTGTCCAGTCATTACATCTTGTTGCCCTCTTCCTCCTGTCCCAGGAGCCCTGGGCTGGTCTGGCTCCCTCTCATCCAGCGGATGCCCCCAAGTCCTCCTAGATTCACACCCCATTCCTTATTTCCTTTCTGCCTCCCTTCAAGCCCTCGGTACTCAGGGTCTGGGGTGGGGTGGGGGGTACAATAAGACTTCAACCCTGAAGATGATGGATTTGGGTCTCAACCCTGAGGCTTAGAGGCAACTTCTTGGGACTGGTTCAAGGCAGAAGGTCATCAAGTGCCTCCTCGATCCTGTCCCAGTTTCTGGCAGGCTCAGCAAGGCTGGAAAGAGCCTGGTGTGGATTAGTACAGACCCATCCTTCTCAGAGGGAAAAACACAATCAGCCAGAGGCTACAGGAAAGAGAAATGAGCGTGAACTAACACAGGGCAACTCGTGGGCCGGAATCTTGAGTCCTCAACTCCCAAGTGTTCTCGGAATCAGGAGGAGTATTTGGGGAGGACACTCTGGAGGGGAAAACTCTGGGAAGGCTCAGGGCAGAAACAGCCTGGGAGGACAGAGGCCAGGAGGGTGCCCTTTCCTCACCCCACTCAGCACTGGTCTGGAGCAGCACAACACTGGGCTCAGGGTGGGCAGCGGCCCACCCCCTGGAATCCTGGGTGCAGGGAGGGGGGCTAGATGTGCCTAGAGGGGCTGTTCAAGCTGGAATCCTGGCTGGAGGCCTCAGCCTTGCTGCCTAGGCTCCAGAGGGACATTACCACCTACAAGGAGGGCCCCCGTGTGGTCCTCAAGGGCGAGTTCTCATTAACCCCTACTTTCTGGATGCGGAGTCTCCCGGTGAGCAGATGAAACTGGATTCACACCTTCCCTCCCTGCCCCAGTCTAGTTCAGCTGCATTTGTGGGCAGTGAGAATCTGAGGGATGTTGGCCTAATGGTGGAGTTGGAGGCAGCAAGGATGAGCTTGAGCATTACTTGGAGAAATAAGGGCAGCTGGCTCCTCTGCCCCTACATGGGAAACTTCTCGGGGCTGCGTTTCCTGCCTTGACCCCCCTCCCTCTGTGTGCTAGGCACATCCAGCTCCAGAACCATGGCTATGTTGCAGGTTCTTACCCAAGCCGTTTTCTCTACTCAGAGTACCCTTCCTACCCCCTTTCTAGCCCCATCTCAGTTGCCCCCACTGTACCTCCTGGATAATAAGAGCCCATTCACACCACAGGCACGTGGTAAGTGTTTGTTGAATGAGACACCGAGGTCAGATCCAGGGTCTTAGGGACAGAGAGATCTGAATTCACATTCAGTTCTTTTTTGCAGACAATTTTCTGTACTGAATTTGCTTGTGATCTTGAGCAAATGTCTCCTAGTCTCTAGCCTCCACTCCTTTATCTGTCAATGAGGAGGCCGAACTGGCCAAGCTGTGAGCCTCCCAGCGCTGACACAAATCCTGGGTGGCAGTGAAGCCAAGGTCCCGTCCCTGTGCTCTCGCTGCTGGCCTGCCTCACCCTCCCCAGCTGGGAGGAACATCCTGAGCAGCGTTAAGAATAATAAACACGGGCTGATAAACATCAATAGGCCCACCCGGTGCCAAAAGGGGAAGAGGGAAGACTGTGCTTTGCTGGCTGGGCCTCCCTGGACCAAGGGAGCCACTGCCAGCTCCTTAATCATCTGGAGACAGCCGGCCGGCTCCCCTGGTCCTGCCCCGGGCCCAGGGCAAGTGGAGGCCAGGCCAGGCTCTGGGGAGCTGGCCATTAGGTCTTCAGCCATAGGCGGGCTCCAGATGGCCCCCGTCCCCTGTGCCAGGGCTTCCTCTGGATAGGGCTTATGCTCCTGCCCTACTTGAAACCTTCAGTGGCTCCCCACTGCCCACAAGACAGAGCCTGCCTGCCCTGGCCTGGCACGAAAGGCCTCTGACTCTGGCCTCAACCTGCCTCTCCAGCCCCGTGGCTCACAGTTGTGGAGTGTCTTGCTATTTTCTGGAAATGCCAAGCTCTTATTCCTCTGGGATGGTTCATAGACTGATCCCTTCAGAAGAAGGCAGAATCTTACTTTGATGTCCGGTTAAGGCCCCAGGGCCCTGCTGAATTAGCAACCTTGGCTCAGAGTCCTCCGTGTTCTGGTTACTTGGTTCCTTACTCTACTCTCCCCTAGATGGTGAGCTGTTGAGAGAGACCTGTTAGTGGAGGAGTAGGGTCAGCTGCTGCCTGGAGAATCCCAGGGATGGGGGAGCCTGGTGGGCTGCCATCTATGGGGTTGCACAGAGTCAGACATGACTGAAGCAACTTAGCAGCAGCAGCAGCAGCAGGGTCAGCTGCTACCCAGAGCTGGAGTCCTGGAATCAGGTGGTCTAGATTTGAAATCTGTTCCATCACTTTGCAGTATAGCCTTGGGTAAATTACTTAATGTGTTTGTGCCTCAGTTTCCAGAGAAATAAAGTTGATACGAAAGGCTGTTGTCAGGCTTACTTGACCCGACACATGCAGAGAGCTTAAAACGGGGCCTGGAACCAGCAAAGCTCACCAAGTTGTGGACCATATTATTAACCCATTCACTCCATGCCCTACCAGTGCCCAGCACACGGATTTCAGCTGTATGTGTTGAATGACTACCTGACTGTTTGACTCAGAGGAAGGACCATAGGTATGGCTCCTGTGTTGTATCCTGGTCTGTTGTGGTTATGTAAACGATGTGTGTTGAGTGCCTAGCTGCGGTGACCACCAGCCTGGCCAAGCACAGGGCCCTCCTAAGGGGAAGGGTTGCATTTTCTCCATCAGGGCAGGGGGATCATTTCATACGGAGCCTATAGATGCTAGTAAACTTGGGGACTTCTGGTTGCCTGGGCCTCTCCAACGGGGATGATGAATTCAGTGGTTGGTGGCTCTGGGTGCTGAGTCATGTAACAGTTAGAGTCAGTGGTGACTGGGGATGGGAGTGTGGCCAAGACAGGAAGTGGGCTACTGTGGTCAGGGTGGGCTGCCCCTGTGACCTACAAGACCTCAGGGGCTCCTCCCAGAGCAGGTGACCTGGCTCATTTATTAAACCGCAAGTTCAAGGGCACCACCATTCCCAGGGAGGTTCAGTTTGCCGACTTCAGCCTTCCCGCCTCCCTGGGGAAGCTGTGTCTCCCTGCCTCAGTCCAATTTTCCATGTGGGATTTCCGGAGACACCAAATGGGTCATGTGATAGGAGACATGGTTTGGGAACTTCATACATTTCTAAAATTCCTAATCCTATTTTCAGATGACTGCTCCCCTGTGCATACCCCTCCCCAAATAAGCATCATTAAAAAATTCATGAATCAGAGTTCCAGTAGGTTGAGAATGTCCCTTAATTTGAGAAGGCCTTTCTGCTAGATTATGGCTCAGGCTTGACTGAGGGGTCCTGACTGGGAAATGTACATCAAATTTGGAATGCAAATACACTGAAGTGAACCCAAACAATTTGCTTTCGCTGGGGATCATCTAAGTATGGTTATTCACAACAAGGAGCTGTCCTGCCCTGTCCTTCAGGGAACTTGGGTATGACCCCACCTGAGGCTGTCTCAGGGAAAGTTCTGTCCCAGCTTCTTGTATCTGTACTACAGCAGTGTGCGGGCACCTATAGCTGTGGGCTTCCCATTCTGAGTAGCACAGAGCTGGGGAATGCAGGGCAGATAGCAGGAAGAAATCAACACCTGGAAAGGGTGAGTCCTGAGGGGGTGGGGTTTCACCTAGGCAAGGGGTGGGAAGAAGCTGGGGAGACTGGGGTTCTAGGAAGAGGCAGGGTCAGTGTTGTGACCTAGGGAAAGTGGGGTTAGAAAGGAAGTGGGAACCCAGGTGTACGCCCAGAGCTGCAGCAAAGACCATAACTCTGAGCCAATCAGAAAAAGATACCAGAGCATGGCCCTGAGCCAGTGTGCAGGGGTCAGTGGGCAAAGCTGGGCTGGATTTCAGCCTCTTGTGTGTGTGTGTGTGAGTGTGAGTGTGTGTGTGTGAGTGTGAGTGTGCGTGCGTGTGAGTGTGTGTGAGTGTGCGTGTGAGTGTGAGTGTGTGTGTGTGAGTGTGTGTGTGTATGTGTGAGGGTGTGTGTGTGTGCATGAGTGTGTGTGTGTGTGCGTGTGTGTGACTATGTGTGAGTGTGTGTGAGTGTGTGTGTAAGTGTGTGTGTGTGAGTGTGTGTGAATGTGAGTGTGTGACTATGAGTGTGTATGTGAGTGTGTGTGTGTGCATGTGAGTGAGTGTGCGTGCATGTGTGAGTGTGTGTGTGTGCGTGCATGTGAGTGCGGGCATGTGTGTGAGTGTGTGTGAGTGTGAGTGTGTATGAGTGTGAGTGTGTGTGCACGCGTGTGTGTGTGAGAGTGTGTGTGAGTGTGTGTGTGTGAAGGTGTGTGTGAGTGTG
>SJYA01001697.1:2122318-2214618 GCA_006410615.1 Neotragus moschatus | reverse complement strand
GTGTGTGTGTGAGTGTGTGTGTGAGTGTGAGTGTGTATGTGTGTGTGTGTGAGTGTGTGTCCCTCCTGCTGGGGCCTTTCTACAATGGATGTACGGCATATACAGCCTCGCACTGCGGCCCAGAGCTCTAGGGCAGAAGTGCTCTGTGTGTGCGCACGCTGGGGCTTCCAGTGTCAAGGGCTGCATCTCTTCTCTCACCTGTGTCCTGTTGTTCCTTCTAGGGAAGTCTCTCCTCTGTGGGCCACACTTTGGGAACTGTGAGGCTGGCAGGGCGGGTAGCCTGTTAGCTGCTGTAGCCTGGGGTCTTGTTAACCAGGTTACTGAATGCAGCTAGGGTGCCCTCTTTCCCTGTGCTGAGGTGCCCTGGGGACAGCTGATTAAGCAGGCTGGCACAGTGTCTGGGTGATTTACAGCTACCCAGAAGCTTCTGCCTGGAGAGCTGGGCTGCTGCATTATTCATGGCTGTGAGCTGTAAATCTGCTCCTGGCGCTGTCTCGTCTCTCCCCTGGAGGATGAAGATGAAGGGAAGGGTGGCGGGGGGAGGAGGGGGGAGGTACTCAGAGTGCCAGGCCCTTCTGAAAAAGGACCTGACCTTCTCCGTCTTCCTTTGGCTACTCTGGCCAAGCCACCCTCCTCTCAGCTAGCCTGGATACCTTTTACTGTAGTTGAAGCCCCAGTGTTCCTGCCTGAGGTGATTCTTAACAGGACTTTAAAGATTCAGGTCACCTTTCTTTAGACTAAAGAGTCTGCCTAAGGTCCTGCCACTGGGCAGCAGGGGCCTCCACCACTCCAGACTAAGCTTCTGCTGGCTATGGTTACTGGCCTAGCATGCCAATACCTTTATGTGAGCAAAGGCAGGGCAAGATATAGCCTTCAGCAGCAGAGGAAATACTTGTGCAGTGCCTCTCAAACCTCAGCCTGCATCAGAATTACCTGAAGGGGTTGTCAGAACACAGACCGCCCTGTGTCCAGTGTTTCTAATTCAGGAGGTCCCAGGTGGGGTTTGAGGATTTTCGTTTCTCACAGGTTCCCAGCTTATGTGATGTTGCTCTTCCAGGGATCATACGTTGAGAATCATGGTCTTAGTGCAATTTAACCTAGCTTTCCTGTGCTAACATCACCTAATGAAGGCAGGAACCAGAAGTAAAATGTATGATTATTAAATTCATTCAATAAACATTTTTTGATACCTGCTAAAAACAGACATGAAGAGTCAGACACTGGCCTCCATACTAGTTTGTACAGGAAGAGAAGAAAATGTGAACAGGCTCTAGGCTTTGGTTGATAGTTGGATCAAGCGATTTAACAAACTCAGCTCCTGTAGTGGCCTATAAGCGCTTTGTTCCTGGCTCTTGCCTGTGATCTAAATACATGGAGAAGACACGTTTGTATGGTGCTTGCTTTTCTGTATGGTGCTTGCTCTTCTGCTGGAGAAGGAAATGGCCACCCATTCCAGTATTCTTGCCTGGAGAATCCCATGGATGGAGGAGCTTGGTGGGCTACAGTCCACGGGTNCTAAATACATGGAGAAGACACGTTTGTATGGTGCTTGCTTTTCTGTATGGTGCTTGCTCTTCTGCTGGAGAAGGAAATGGCCACCCATTCCAGTATTCTTGCCTGGAGAATCCCATGGATGGAGGAGCTTGGTGGGCTACAGTCCACGGGTCGCAGAGTCGGACATGACTGAGCGACTTCACTTTCACTTTACTCTTCTGTAGCTGACTTGAGAAATATTTCAAGATATATGTGATGGGCTGGGAGTTGGTAAGTTTGAAGGTACCACTGTCCTAAAAAGGAGAGATCCTTGAAGATTGGGGAGTTGGGAGGATTTCATGGAGGAGGTGAGACTTGACGGGTGGAGGAGGGAGACTGGTAAACATGGCTATCCAAGCTACACTGACAATCTTCAAAAGTTAAAGACAATATGACTGTCCACTGGCTTTCTGAGCTTTAAGACTGAAAACTTTGTCCTCTGACCTTATTGATCCAGATCCTTAGTTTTTATATAATTTCTCATTTTTTAACAAGTAAACTTGGGAAGTTTATTTATTTGGTTTTTTATTCATTTATTTGTCTATACCAGTTGTGGCATGTGGAATCCAGTTCTCCGACTAGGGACTGAACCCAGGCCCTCTGCTTTGGGAGCACTGAGTCTTAGCTACTGGACTACCAGAGAAGTCCCTCTCATTTGCACTTTTTTTTTCCCACTTCGGGACTTGCAGACAGAAAACATGTTGTCTCAAAGACTTAATTATAAGTATAAACAGAGAGAAAGAGTAAAGGAGAGAAGGCAATNTAAGTTTGAAGGTACCACTGTCCTAAAAAGGAGAGATCCTTGAAGATTGGGGAGTTGGGAGGATTTCATGGAGGAGGTGAGACTTGACGGGTGGAGGAGGGAGACTGGTAAACATGGCTATCCAAGCTACACTGACAATCTTCAAAAGTTAAAGACAATATGACTGTCCACTGGCTTTCTGAGCTTTAAGACTGAAAACTTTGTCCTCTGACCTTATTGATCCAGATCCTTAGTTTTTATATAATTTCTCATTTTTTAACAAGTAAACTTGGGAAGTTTATTTATTTGGTTTTTTATTCATTTATTTGTCTATACCAGTTGTGGCATGTGGAATCCAGTTCTCCGACTAGGGACTGAACCCAGGCCCTCTGCTTTGGGAGCACTGAGTCTTAGCTACTGGACTACCAGAGAAGTCCCTCTCATTTGCACTTTTTTTTTCCCACTTCGGGACTTGCAGACAGAAAACATGTTGTCTCAAAGACTTAATTATAAGTATAAACAGAGAGAAAGAGTAAAGGAGAGAAGGCAATGGCAACCCACTCCAGTGCTCTTGCCTGGAAAATCCCATGGACGAAGGAGCCTGGTGGGCTGCAGTCCATTTGGTCGCTGGGAGTCAGGCACGACTGAGCAACTTCACTTTCACTTTTCACTTTCATGCATTGGAGAAGGAAATGGCAACCCACTCCAGTGTTCTTGCCTGGAGAATCCCAGGGACGGGGGAGCCTAGTAGGCTGCCATCTATGGGATCGCACAGAGTCGGACACGGCTGAAGTGACTTAGCAGTAGTAGCAAAGAGTAAAGGAGATTGTCTGGGTAGTGTTTGAGCCTGGCCAAGGGGTGAGGAGGAAGATAGTATTAATAAGGAAGGGGATTTGTGACCGAGTAGAAGTGTGTTGCAAGGCGATGCCTGGCTGGGAAAGGGAAGTTGCATGAGGTAAGGAGCAGATTATTTGGGTGCTGTAGTAGGTAGTTCTACTGAGACCCCTCAAGATTGTACTCATCACCCTCCTCCCATCCTACTCCGCAGAAGGAAGCATTTTAAGCTTTTATAGTGCTCCTTTTGGTATTTATCCCCATATTTCTAACTAAAATAATGTATGGATTTTTCTTTATTCATTAACTTCAAACATTATTGACTTTCTATTATGACAGATACAAATATACACTCATTTATATGCTGTCTTCTGTATCCCATGTTCTTTTACTATTATATCTCAATTCTTAATTAAAATCATTTTCAGAGTTTCATTATTATGGCTATAAATTTTGCTTACTGTTGACACAAGTGGTATAGTCTGGTTACATCTCCATTATTATTCAACTTTTAGTCTTTCCTGGAGTTAATAATTGCCTCAGTTTCCCATCTGTTTTGTTTTCTTTGATCCCTTGCCTAAGGAATTTCACACCATTTCATAGCTCTGTAAAATACCTCTCCATACAATTTTCCAATTAGTCAAACCTACCAGATAATTCACCACTTTCATTTCCTCCCCTTTAGAGTCTTGTCTCCTTGTGCTCCAAGATCTGCTCTGTCTTGGCTCCCATCTCTCTCTGATTGCAGCTTAGCCTCAGCCTGCCTCCTCCCTACCACTCTTGCATTTCTTTTATTCCCCATTTATGTTTATTCTTTGTTGATTTGATCTCATGTCATGTCCTCTCTCTCTTGATTTACTTCCTTGATTTTAACCGCGTTTTCATCTGGAGGCCCTTGAGTTTCAATTCTGGAAAAATTTTGTGTGGTCCTTCTTTTCCTTCCTTCCCCTTCCTTCCTGGCTTCCCTGATAGCTCAGTTGGTAAAGAATCCGCCTTCCTTCCCCTTTCTCTCTCCTCTTTGCTGCTGCTAAGTCGCTTCAGTCATGTCCGACTCTGTGCGACCCCATAGACGGCAGCCCACCAGGCTCCCCCGTCTCTGGGACTCTCCAGGCAAGAACACTGGAGTGGGTTACCATTCACTTCTCCAATGCATGAAAGTGAAAAATGAAAGGGAAGTCGCTCAGTCGTGTCCGACCCTCAGCTTCCCCATGGACTGCAGCCCGCCAGGCTCCTCCGTCCATGGGATTTTCCCCGCAAGAGTGCTGGAGTGGGGTGCCATCGCCTTCTCCGCTCCTTCTCTTTCTCTCTATTTCAGCTTTCTTTCTGCAGTTGCTTTGGTGCCACCTTCTTTCTTCCCCTTGGGGACACCAAAAGATTGGAAACTGGAACTCCTGCATTTATTCTATAACACTTGAGTATCCCTTATATTGTCTATGTCCTGGTTATTTTGGTATATTTATCTTTCTTAATGTTATCCTCTAATTCTTCTGTTCACTTTTTTGGCTCATATACTTAATTTTCAAGAGCTCTTTATTATTGTCTGGTTGTTCTTTTTTATATACTATCTTCTTATTTCTTGGAGGCAATATTTAAACATCTCCCTGAAAATGTTAATTACCTATTTTGTTATCCCTTTCATTGCTTTCCTTTTCATCTCTGTTTCTTTTGAGTTTTCACTTTGTCCATCGTGTGTGCAGTTTACTTCAGATGTCTACCAATCCTTGATTATCCATTCATATTTAGAGGTGTGGACTGAAAAGCAGATCAAAAGCCGGGAAAGGAGGAGGGGCTTGTAGACAGGTAGCTCAGAGTCTTGTGAACCTCCAGAAAATGTGTGTGTCTTTTCTTTAAGGTGATTTGGTTTTTCCACTGGAAAAAATCCTCCATGTCCCTCTCCCCATTCTCTATACAGTGTGAGGTAGAGCCCCAGTTGTATTATACAATAGCTGCTAGTGTTCTGGATCTGGGTGAGTATGATGCATTAAGGAAGGTCATTGAGTTTTTTCCATTCTTCTCTCAGAAAGTGGGTTTCCCCCCCTTAAATCTGGATTGGCTTTGGACTACTTTAACCAATAAAATGTAGTGGAGATGATGCTGTGACAGTCCTAAGGTTAGCCTTCAGAAGGCTGGGATGTGTCTACTTTTGTACTCTTAAGAGCCCTGCTGCTGCTGCTAAGTCGCTTCAGTCGTGTCCGACTCTATGCAACCCCATAGATGGCAGCCCATCAGACTGCCCCGTCCCTGGGATTCTCCAGGCAAGAACACTGGCGTGGGTTGCCATTCCCTTCTCCAATGCATGAAAGTGGAAAGTGAAAGTGAAGTCGCTCAGTCGTGTCCAACTCTTAGCTACCCCATGAACTGCAGCCTACCAGGCTCCTCCATCCATGGGATTTTCCAGGCAAGAGTACTTGAGTGGGGTGCCCTGAGATACCATGTAATAAGGCTGAGGAGGCTTACTACATGCTGGGGAAGCCATGAAGAAAGGCTATAGGAGAGGCCAAGCATAGAGAAGGCAGCCCTGAAACATGGGTAAAGAGAGGCCCCAACATCCCAGCAACCCAGCTTATCCCAGCCTTCCAGTGTGGCCAACCAAGGCACCAGATAGGCGAGTTAGCCATTTTGGATGTTCCAGGCCAGATGAACCCTCAGATAACTACAACACCCAGTCAACTTCCTATGCTGCAGAAGAACTATCTAGCTGGATACAGTCAACCTCCAGAATTGTAAACAGTGAAATTGTATTGCTTACAATTTGTAAACACTTGTAAGCTTGTTGTCTTAAGATAGTACATTTTGGGGTGGTTCTTATGGGACAGTTGAGAACCGAAGCAGTGGGGAAAGAGCTTGGGGCTACACTGCACGATTCAGTCTGAACGTTTTCACTCAACGCCCCCTATTAGCTGACTCCTTACTTCTACCATCTCTATACTTGGATTCAAGAGCATATATAATTTGGAGATTTAATTATTGATATAACCTCAACATTAAAATTGTAGCATTCAAAACCTCTGCTCACATATAGATCAGGCCTAAAATTTGGCACTATGATCATCTCTAAATTTTTGAGGCTCCAATATCCTGACTGCAGCTAGCAAACCTTTTTCATCAAATCAGCTGCTCTCTCTGATCTAGGGCATTTTCCTTAACAATCCTTTATAGTCAGCCTGTTTCCTTTGAGAAAATGGAGTTAGAATTCCTTTTGCACAACATCTTCCTAGAATTCCTCCCTCTTGCGACCTTCCTCCAGCAGGTGTGATACGGGCTTCTATCAGACACTCAGTCTAGACTGCTAAAGGTTTTAACGGAGGCAGGGTTTGCAGTCCCTGATGTGGCCTCTATGATTCGCTTTCTAAAAGTCATAGAAAAAACTTAGGAAGAGATGAAAATATATAACATCCCCGAAAACCAAAGCTGATAAACAACATATTATCAGGTTATGGAAGGAACATTTATTAAGCATAATACTGATAAAGTTGTATCACAACCCAGACAAGTGGCATACTCTTGCTTCTCTTAAAATAAAGCAGACTACTTCTTTTCTCCCACTCTGGTTGCCCTAAAATATTCTTTTTTTTTTTTTTGCCCTAAAATATTCTGATGTGAGGTTAATTAAAAACCTAGGAAGCTGCCCCACTACTCTGTGATGCTGCTGGTTCTGCCTTCCTACAAGTATTTCTACATTCATTTGGAGACTGAAATTATGCAAAACAACAGGGCAATATAGGGGACCTCAGTGGAGGTACTTTGCTTTCAAAGAGGACATACATGTAGGTGAAGACAGAGACTTAACATACCTGGTAACAAGACATGCTAGGAAGCATAGTTTCAAAGTTCCAGGAAGCTAGGTAGGAGGATGAGACTTCATCTTGCAACACAGCAACCACATATTACAAGAAAGCCTGGGAAACAGACCCTGGGAGTTGGGCTGAGTTCTCTCTAGTATACAGAGTCCTTGAAAGTCCTGTTGCTATCAAGCCAGAAAGAGGACTCAGCTAACTTCAAAGTAGGAGGACCAGGGGAGATCTACATGATCTGTTGGCTGTTAAAACAATTCATTTTTTTTTTAAAACAAAATCTTAATATGTCTTTTATTCCAGAAATGAATAAAAAAGGAAAGCAGTCAACTTGATCTATTTAAGAAAGATGAATTGCAGAACACTAGAAAGAAAAATTCATCTTGATGGCTCATAAGTACACAGAGTAACTAAAATTCAGTCTTAGGAAATTGTTTGGAAACTGTACCAAGTTACAAAGAAATGTGACTTCTACGAACAGCTAGAGACAACCATAAGAAGAGAGAAGATCAAGGGGAAATGAGATGAACAAATGACAAAGTAAGATGAAAAGAGAACCGTGTAAGATGGAGTGTGTCAAGTTACCTATTACTCAAATAAAACCACACCACTTTATTTGTTCACAATTCTGTGCGAAGAAATTAAGGCAGGGTCAGCTAGACAATTCTTCCCCACGTGATGTAGAGTCTGCTTCATGAAAGGGTAGCATTCAGCTAGGAAGTAGGCTAGAGCTGAACGTTCAAGATGGCTTCATTTCATACATCTGGCACCTGATGACTGGAGAACTGTGGGACCCTTTGCTCCTCATGTGGCTTGAGTTTCATCATATGGCAGCTGGACTGTCAAACTGGAAGAGGGGAGGCAGTCAATCCTTTCAGAATGAAAATTGGAAGTCTTATAATAGCACTCCTGCTACATTCTTGGTTATGTCAAGTCACAAGACATCCCACCCCTTGTTTCAGTTTCAGTTCAGTTGTTCAGTCGTGTCCGACTCTTTATGACTCCATGAACAGCAGCACCCCAGGCCTCCCTGTCCAACACCAACTCTCAGAGTTTACCCAAACCCATGTCCATTGAGTCGGTGATGCCATCCAACCATCTCATCCTCTGTCGTCCCCTTTTCCTCCTGCCTTCAATCTTTCCCAACATTAGGGTCTTTTCAAATGAGTCAGCTCTTTGCATCAGAGGGCCAATATTGAAGTTTCAGCTTCAACATCAGTCGTTCCAGTGAAGATCCAGGACTGATTTCCCTTAGGATGAACTGGTTGGATTTCCTTGCAGTCCAAGGGACTCTCAAGAGTCTTCTCCAACACCACAGTTCAAAAGCATCAATTCTTTGGCACTCAGTTTTCCTTATAGTCCAACTCTCACATCCATACAAGACCACTGGAAAAACCTTGACTAGATGGACCTTTGTTGACAAAGTAATGTCTCTGCTTTTTAGTATTCTGTCTAGGTTGGTCATAACTTTCCTTCCAAGGAGTAAGCTTCTTTTAATTTCATGGCTGCAATCACCATCTGCAGTGATTTTGGAGCCCCAAAAATAAGTCAGCCACTGTTTCCACTGTTTCCCCATCTATTTGTCATGAAGTGATGGGACCAGATGCCATGATCTAAGTTTTCTGAATGCTGAGCTTTAAGTCAACTTTTTCACTCTCCTCTTTAACTTTAATCAAGAGGCTCTTTAGTTCTTCACTTTCTACCATCAGGGTAGTGTCATCTGTATATCTGAGGTTATTGATATTTCTCCCAGAAGTCTTGATTCCAGCTTTTGCTTCATCCAGCCCAGTGTTTCTCATGATGTACTCTGCATATAAGTTACATAAACAGGGTGACAATATACAGCCTNTACGGAGAAGGCAGTGGCACCCTACTCCAGTATTCTTGCCTGGAAAATCCCATGGATGGAGGAGCCTGGTAGGCTGCAGTCCATGGGGTCGCTAAGAGTTGGACACGACTGAGCAACTTCACTTTCACTTTTCACTTTCATGCACTGGAGAAGGAAGTGACAACCCACTCCAGTGTTCTTGCCTGGAGAATCTCAGGAACAGGGGAGCCTGTTGGGCTGCCATCTATGAGGTCACACAGATTTGGACATGACTGACATGACTTAGCAGCAGCAGCAGCAGAGATCTCTTAAAGAAAATTAGAGATACCAAGGGAAAATTTCACCCCTTGATGGGAGAGGATAATTGTGCAAACAGGTTCAGGAGGAATTGTTGGCATCCATCTTTGCAGTCAACACTCCCATGAATTGCAAGTTCAAAGGAAGGATGAGAACAAAATTTAAATATATATATATATGGCTTATATAAATATATAAATATAAATTTATATGCATATAAATTATATATATATATATATAAATTTAAATATTTATATAGAGAAGACTCTTGAGAGTCCCCTTCGCCTGAAGGGAGATCGAACCAGTCAATCCTAAAGGAAATCAGCCCTGAATATTCATTGGAAGGACTGATGCTGAAGCTGAAAATACTTTGGCCACCTGATGTGAAGAACTGACTCAATGGAAGAGACCCTGATGCTGGGAAAGATTGAAGGTGGGAAGAAAAGGAGACAACAGAGGATGAGAAGGTTGGATGGCATCACTGACTCAATGGACATGAGTTTGAGCAAGCTCTGGGAGTTGGTAATGGGTAAGGAAGCCTGGTGTGTTGCCATCCATAGCGTGGCAAACAGTCAGACATGACTGAGCGACTGAACCAAACTGATAATAAATAAATATATTTATTTCTTTATTGCTTCTCTAGTGGCTCAGACATCTGGTAAATAATCTGCCTGCAATGTGGGAGACCC
Organism: Neotragus moschatus; assembly: GCA_006410615.1. Classification (NCBI taxonomy): domain Eukaryota; kingdom Metazoa; phylum Chordata; class Mammalia; order Artiodactyla; family Bovidae; genus Neotragus; species Neotragus moschatus. The sequence continues at coordinate 2,204,901 of SJYA01001697.1, read as the reverse complement.
AGGTTCTATCCCTGGGTTGGGAAGATCCCCTGGGGAAGGGAATGGCTATCAACTTCTTGGAGAATTTCATGGGCAGAGGAGAGACTAGCAGGCTTACAGTCCATGGTATGGCAAAGAGTTAGACATAACTGAATGACTAACACTTTCCAATTTCACACACACGCACACACACACACACACACACATTTATAACCACACTAAGGCAGGTGAGGAGCAGAACTGACACTATGGAAAACTGTAATAGTCGTGTGGAAAACAAACTTGAGTGTTTCTCCCCAAAATGTGAATGAATATAGAGATGAAAATGATGAGCGAGAACAGGAGGACAGAGAAGCACGGTCCTAGTGGAACTTCCTTTCTCTGCTTGTGAAATTTCTGATGTTAGATGTCTTTGCTGTCTGACACATAGAATCAGAAAAGGCCAGAATCCCATTTTCTCAGGCTGCTTGCGAGGGCACCAGCATGCGACCTGTGCCAGCCAATCAGGCACAGGCAGATGGAACTTGGAAAAGGGGGCCTGTAGCACAATGATGAGAGGATCGAGGAGATGTCATTCTGAGGGTGGCAGCACTGGTCCAGCACAGTAGGAGCCGCGGCAGAAGCTGCAGTGCCTGGGGTCCAGTGCTCGAGCGGTGATGCTGTGAGCAGCCCCCAGGGTTCAGTGGTGGCATCGCTGGAGTCCTCACTGGCTGATATTCTGGTTAGATTCTCAATATCTGTTTAATGAATTCATGACTAAAACAGCAAGAGTTAGTATGGGTTGCTTGCAGTTAAGATCTCTGACTTGCACAGGATATGAACAAAGAACAATAGGTGTTACGGCGGGAGGTAAACCAGAATAAGTGGAGGAAGCAATGATCAATCAAAACAAAAAAAAAGTGTGGTTTTTTTTTTTTGTTTGTTTGTTTTTTTTTTTTTTGAAACCAAGTATGTGTCCATAAGTGTTTTACTATATTTTAGGCATGATAAAAGAGATCTCATCTAGACTATCATGGAAGTAATTATATTTAATAAGAAAAAGATATTATTCAAGAATCAAAAACTTAAAAAAAAAAACAACATTATCCACAAGTTAGGATGACTTCAGACTTCCCATCTGCAACACTGACTGCCAAAAGAAAGCATGGAAATGTTTCCATTTTTCAGTTTTGTGGGTAAGAGTGTATGATCCACATTCTTCCTTTAAAAAGAATTATTTGAAGATGTTTAGCCCAGAACAGAGTGAGTGATTTTCACACTTCATTCTTCTTTCTCAAGGTTGTTTTAGCTGTTCTAGGGCCTACGTCTTCCACACAAACTTTAGAATAAGCTTGTTTATGTCTACAAAAAATCTTGCTGGGATTTTGGTAGGAACTGCATTAAATCTAAAAATCAACTTGAATAGAGCTGACATCTTTATTGTGTTGAATCATTCAATTCATGGATACAGTATGTCTTTGAATTGATTTAGATTTTCCTTTTTAAGATTTCATTTTAATTTTTTAACACCAGAAACATTTTATATTGCTGTACAGCTGTTTAACAATGTTGTGATAGTTGCAGGTGAACAGTGAAGGGGCTCAGCCACAGGGAAACGTGTATCCATTCTCCCTCAAGCTCCCTCCCATCCAGGCTGCCACACAGTGTCGAGCAGAGTTCCAAGTGCTATACAACACGTTTTGTTGGTTCTCCGTTTTAAATACAGAAGTGGGCACACGACCTTCCAAAAGTCCTTAACTGTCCCTCCCCACGCCCGCCCCCGCCAGCAACCAGAGTTTGTTTTCTGTGAGTCTCTTTCTGTTTTGTAAGTTCATTTGTTAATTTCTTTTTAGATTCCACACGTAAGGAATGTTGTATGATATTTCTCCTTCTCTGTGTGACTGACTTCACTCGGTATGACCCTCTCTAGGCCCATCTATGTTGCTCCAAATGGTCCTGGTTATTGGAAGCAGGGCTGCACTGAAATTTCAGGTGTGTGGCCATGTTTTTCTCAGATTCTTTACCACTGAGCCAGCGTGTAAGCCCCTGGTCAATGCATGCCTAAGTATTTAACTTTATTTGGAATCATTGTAAATGCTATTATGCTTTTAATTTCAGTTCCCATAGGTTCATTATTAGTACATAGATAAGCAATCGATTTTGTGTGTGTGTTGAATTTGTATCCAATAAAAACAGAGAGAAAAACAGATAGAAAATAAGAACAGTAAGAAAAAATGTATCTTACTCCTGGATATATGCCCAGGAGTAAGACTGCAGAATCATATGGTAGCTCTATTTTTAGTTTTTTAAGGAACCTCCGTACCGTTCTCCGTAGTGGGTGTAACAATTTACATTCCCACCAACAGTGCAGGAGTGTTCCCTTCTCTGCACACTGCCTCCAGCATTTTTTCTTTGTGGATTTTTTGATGATAGCCACTCTGGTTGGTGTGAGGCTATTTTCTCTGATTTAGTTCATCAGCATTTTGTAATATTTAGCATATAGATCCTGTATCTGTTTTGGTAAATGTATGCGTCTGGGCTGACTCAGTCATGTCTGACTCTCTGCGACTCCTGTAGCCCACCAAACTCCTCTGTCCACGGGATTTTTCAGGCAAGAATAGAATGGGTTGCCATTTCCTACTCCAGAGGCTCTTCCTGACCCAGGGCTTGAACCTGCGTCTCCTGTACTTCCTGAACTGACAGGTGGATTCTCTACCACTGCGCCGCCTGGGAAGCCCTGGTAAATGTATGTGCTGAGCTGTACTCAGTGGCTTCAGTCGTTTCTGACTCTGCGACCCTATGGACTGTAGTTGGCCAGGCTCCTCTGTCCACAGGGTTCTCCAGGCAAGAATACTGGAGTGGGTGCCAGGCCCTCCTCCAGGAGATCTTCCCACCCAGGGATCAAACCCGTATCTCCTGCATTGCAGGCGGATTCTTTACCACTGAGCCAGTGAGTAAGCCCCTGATAAATGCATACCTAAGTATTTAAACTTTATTTGGAATCATTGTAAATGCTACTATGCTTTTAATTTCAGTTCCCATATGTTCATTATTAGGACACAGACAAGCAGTCGATCTTTTGTGTGTTGAATTTGTATCCAGAAACATTACTTAACTCATATATTATTGGTTTTTTTGGCAGAGTCCATGTAATTTTCTATATGGACAATCATATCATCTTCAAATAAAGGCAATTTTATTTCTAAACTATATGCCTTACATTCCTTTATTTTGCCTTATTGCAGGAGCCAGGACTTCTAGCACCATATTGAACAAAAGCAGTGAGAGCAGATATACTTGCCTTGTTTCTGATCCTAGGCAAAAAGCATTCAGTCTTTCACCATTAAGTACATTAGCTGGAGTTTTTTGATTTTTCTTTTTTTGTAGGTGCTTTTTATCAAATGAGATAATTCCCTTCTATTCTTAATTTACTGAGTTTTAGTAATGAATGAGTGTTGGGCTTTGACAAATAGTTTATCATGGACTTAATTATAAAACAAACTATGAAACATTTAGAAAAAATAGAATATCTTGGGATTTGGGTCTAGACGAAGGGTTCTTAAATTTGACATGAAACCATTATCTATACCAGAAAGCCACAGTAAATTGGACTTCATCAAAATTAAAAGCTTTTTATCCATGGGAGCTATTTGAAGGGAATAAGAGGAGCCACAAAGAGAAAATATTTGCAAATCACATCTTTGACAATGACTAGCCCCGAGAATATATGAAAGTCACTCAAAACTCAATAGTAAAAAAAAATCCAATTAGAAAAAGACACATACAGGTATTTTGTAATAAACAGAACATACAGATAGCAAATAAGCTCATGAAAAGATGTTCAACATATATATTCATAATACCCCCAACTGGAAACAACACAGATATCCTTCAGAGAGTGAATGGTGACACCGATTGTGGTGCACCCTTACCGCGGAACACACTCAGCAAAACAAAAACAAAAACAGCTATTGATGCACACAACTTGGATGACTTGCCAGGGGATTATGGTGAAACTGTTAAAGCCAGTCTCAAAAGATCACATACTGTATATAAGTTTATTTCAAGGAAGTATAGAGCATGGAGAACAAGTGAGGAAATGAGAAATGGGAGAAGTATAAGGATGGAGCACAAATAAGTGACTTTCAGGAGTCAGGGGTGGGGTGTGAGGGCGGGTAAGGGGGCAGAGGCTATCGTGGCTGTCAAAGAGCAATACAAGGGATCCTCGTGATGGTGGAACTGTCCTGTGTCTTGACTGTGCTAGTGGTTACAAGGACATGACAAAACTCCTCAGAGTTAAAACACACACATGCACACACACAAATACAAGCAGAACTTGGAAAATCTGAATACGATGGGTACATTGGATTAATATTAATATCCTGGTTGTGATTATACTTTTGCAAGCTATAACTTTATGGGAAGCTGGGTAAAGGATACATGAGGTCTCTTTGTGACTTATGACTGCATGTGAATCTATAATTATCTCAGAACAAATAGTGCAATGAAAAAATAAAACATTTTCTTTAAAGTCAGAATCAGCACAAATATGCTAACAATTACCATTATAGGTTGACATTGTTCTCAAAGTTTGAACTAATGCAATTGTTTAAAAACTGAAAGAAGAAACTAAGAAGTAGAAAATGAAATTATCTTAATTTCATATAATAAGTTTTTTTTTTCTTCCTTGAAAATCCTAGGGTTAAGCTATAGAAGAGACTTTACAGGGGAACCAGCTACAAGATGAATTCAGTTAACAAAATCAAGAGCTTTCTAATAAAATAGCAACAGCTAATTATGAAGGAAAAAAATTTCCCTGGAATGAACTCTTGAAAGCTGTGCAGAACCCATAGGAATGAAACTCTGGAACAGTACTGAAATTCACAAAAGAAGACTTGAATAAATGGAAGGACATGCTTCTTGTTGAGAAGATTCAACATGTAAAAATGTTGTTTCACCACATATTAATTTATACCTTTAATAAAATTCTGATAAACATTCTCATAGTAGTTTTTCAGAACTTTAAGAGAATGCAAAGTTCAGTTGGAAAAATGAATGGGCAAGAAATGCTTCATTATTAAATAAAAACATTAGCATTCAGCTTAAAAAACTCAAAAAAGAACAAAACACACCAAAGGAAATAGGAGGGAAAAGTTATAAAGAAACGATGAATTACAAAAAGAAAAATAGAATCGATAAATATATTCAATAACACTTTCTATGAAAAATGTAATACAATGAACAAGTTCTCCCTTATATTGTTCATCATAATAAATCATGGAAAAATAAAGTGAAACAAAAAATAAATCTGTATTTCTTTTCTTATGTTAGGAATAAGATAGGTATATATATTTCTTCCTATTAATTTGTTCAATTGAGCCCTTTTTCTGTACCAGGTTGTTTAAATTACTCTAAGCTTTGTAAGATATTTAGTCAATATAGTAGTTAAACTTTTAAGCCCTGAAGTAATGAGTTTTGGGTTCAAATAAAACTCCTGACATTTATAATAGTACTTCTGTGTTACTGGCAAATTTTTTAGACATCTCTAAGTTGCAGGTAATTGTACTTTGAGTTTTGAGGAGGAGGAAATAGAATCCATAGTGCATGTGAAACACTTAATTCAGTACAATGTAAGCACTCAATAGATGTAAATGTTTTAGTGTGTGGTACACACACACACACACACATACACACACACACACACAGGCAATATCCCAAGATTTTCCTGGCTTTTATTAAGTGTTCCACCTCAATTTTAGGATTGTATCGTTAAATTCTGAAAACAGCACCATTGGGATTTAATTGAATTTATAGATTTATTTAAGGCAATCGGACATTTTTACAACATGCATCTTCTTACCCATGAACATGCCTCTACTTTTACAAAATTTCCTTTTTATATCATCACATAGACTATTCTACATTTCTTCAATATTTGTATATAATTAGCATCAATCCTCTAGGTTTGTTATAGTCTTTCATTGGTATTGTTGTTCAGTCATTCAGTCATGTCTGACACTTTGTAACCCCACGGACTGCAGCACACCAGGCTTCCCTGTCCTTCACTACCTCCTGGAGTTTGCTCAAACTCATGTCTGTTGAATCGGTGATGCCATCCAACCATCTCATCCAACATTGAGCCCTTCTCCTATTACCTTCAATCTTTCCCAGCATCAGGGTCTTTTCAATGAGTTGGCTCTTCTTATCAGGTGGCCAAAATATCAGAGCTTCAACTTCATCATCAGTCCTTCCAATGAGTATTCAGGGTTGCTGTCCTTTAGGATTGACTAGTTTGATGCTGTCCAAGGAACTCTCAAGAGTCTTCTCCAGCACCACAGTTCAAAAGCATTAATTTTTGGCACTCAGCTTTCTTTATGGTCCTATTCTCTCATCCATATAAGACTAATGGAAAAACCATAGCTTTGACTATATGGACCTTTGTCAGCAAAGTGATGTCTCTGCTTTTTAATATGCTGTCTAGGTTTGTCATAGCTCTTCTTCCAAGGAGCAAACTTCTTTTAATTTCATGGCTACAGTCACCATCAGCAGTCACTTGGGGCCTAAGAAAATAAAGTCACTGTTTCTAATCCCCCCCCCCCATTTATCTTCCATGAAGCAATGGGACCAGGTGCCATGATCTTAGTTTTTTGAATGTTGAGTTTTAAGCCAGCTCTTTCATTCTCATCTTTCACCTTCATCAAGAGGCTCTTTAATTCTTCTTCACGTTCAGACATTAGGGTGATGTTATCTGCATATCTGAGGTTATTGATATTTCTCCAGGCAATCTTGATTCCAGCTTGTGCTTCATCCAGCGCAGCATTTCGCATGATATATTCTGCATGTAAGTTAAATAAACAGGGTGACAATATACAGCCTTGATGTACTCCTTTCCCAGTTGGAACCAGTCCATTGTTCTAAGTCTGGTTCTAACTGCTGCTTCTTGCCCTGCATATAGCTTTCTCAGGAGGTAGGTAAGGTGGTCTGGTATTCCCATCTCTTGAAGAATTTTCCACAGTTTGTTGTGATCCACACGGTCAAAGGCTTTAGCTTAGTCAATGAAGCAGAAGTAGACATGTTTTAGGATTCTCTTGCTTTTTCTATGATCCCATGGATATTGGCAATTTGATCTCTGGTTCTGGAATTTTTCCTCATTGGTTTTTTGAGCTAGCTGTTATTGATGTATAAGAAAATTATTGATTTTAGAATATTTATTCCTAATGAACAGATATAAAAGACAACTTTTGCCTTTTTCCTCTCCAGCCATTATTCTTCTCAGTTCTGATTCATTGCCTTTCATGAGATAGATCTGTGTGTGCAAACTTGACTTGGCTTCTGTTACCTGCAACCAAAAGCGATTTGCCTTTTTCTAGAAGAGAATCTTAATTAAAGAAACATTAATTTATTTACTTGGCTGTGCCCAGGTCTTTGTGGTGGCATGTGGGCTCTTTGTAGTGGCTCATGGGCTTCTCTCTAGTCGTGGCCCTTGAGCTCTGTAGTTGCAGTGTGTGGGCTTAGCTGCCCTGGGGCAAGTGGAATCTTAGTTCCATGACTAGAGACGGAACCCATGTCCCCTGAATTTCAAGGTGGATTCTTTTTTTTTTTTTTAATTCAACAGTAAATTTATTTCTCTTTTCCAAATGAGAACAGTCTTTTCATGTAGATCATGTTTAAAAAATACTTTATGATTTATATATTAAGAGCTTAAGTACATTTTAGTTTGGTCTTTCGTATATCCCATATTCCAACTAATGATTTCTTTCTTGGGTTAGAGAGATTAAAAAAAATTACTTTATTTTTTATTGGAGGATAATTGCTTTACAGAATTTTGCTCTTTTCTGTCAAACCTCAGGATGAATCAGCCACAGGTATACATATATCCTCTCCCTTTTGAACCTGCCTCCCATCTCCCTCCCCATCCCACCCCTCTAGGTTGATGCAGGGCCCCTGTTAGAGTTTCCTGAGCCATGCAGCAAATTCCCATTGGCTGTCTATTTTACATATGGTAATGGAAGTTTCCTTGCTACTCTTTCCATAGATCTCACCCTCTCCTCCTCTCTCTCCATGCCTATAACCATTGGACCACCAGGGAAGTCCCAATAATCTGAATTTTTCNTGCAGGGCCCCTGTTAGAGTTTCCTGAGCCATGCAGCAAATTCCCATTGGCTGTCTATTTTACATATGGTAATGGAAGTTTCCTTGCTACTCTTTCCATAGATCTCACCCTCTCCTCCTCTCTCTCCATGCCTATAACCATTGGACCACCAGGGAAGTCCCAATAATCTGAATTTTTCAAAAATCCATTTGATGTCACCTGGTATCTCCAAATAGTTCCTTTTACCTATTAGAGTGAAGAGACTTCCTAGCATTGACCCATCCCTGGATTTCTGGAGTTAAATCTAGTTGCTCATACACTACTTTTAAAATATATTGCTGAATTCAGCCTATTATTATTTATGTGAAGTTTTAATTTCTTTAATCAGATTTTGATATCAGAGTTTTACTGGGTTAGTAAAATGACTTGAGACACTACCTAATTTTTTCTCTGGTCTTGGAACAGCACAGGAATGTAGCACAGGAATTATCTGCTCCTTGAGAGCTGGAAATCGTAATACTTCTGGGCCTAACACCTTTAGGTGGGTAAGGCCTTAATAGTTTTTCAGGTTTTTTGAAGCTTATTTCTCTATTAAAAATATATTTTTATATTCTATATTGCTTTCTTTCTAGTCTGTCTCTTTCCCTTTCTCTCTTCTTGAACAANGCTCCTTGAGAGCTGGAAATCGTAATACTTCTGGGCCTAACACCTTTAGGTGGGTAAGGCCTTAATAGTTTTTCAGGTTTTTTGAAGCTTATTTCTCTATTAAAAATATATTTTTATATTCTATATTGCTTTCTTTCTAGTCTGTCTCTTTCCCTTTCTCTCTTCTTGAACAATTCTTTCAGAAGTCATTGGGGGATGGCTGGACAAGGTTGGGGTCCAAATAAAGTAGGTGGTGTGCATAACTCTAAGTTGGGGTGTTGGGGTCTGAGTGGGTAGAGAAAGCCTACATTGGGTGGCAAGGGCAATGAGAGGAAATTGGCTATAAATGGAGGGTGGGGAATTGACTTAATAAATAAGTATGTATTAAAGAATACTGTGAGCCAGTTTCTCACTGTCTGAGAAGGGAGTCACAGTTATGGGAAGGAAGAAAACTAGAATTAATCCTGTGGTGTTGAACTGGAATTGGAAGTGTGATGTGGATTCATGGTTTTCAATGTATAGAACAGATACAGAAATAAGTGTATGTATGTGGTTTCCTTTTGCTGTGTAATGAATTACCTCAAGCCTTAGTGACTTAAAACGCTAGGTCATATTTCTTATCTCATAATTTCGGTGCATCAGGAATCCAGAGTGACTTAGCTGAGTGCTTCTGCCCCTAGTTTGCACAAGGCTGCCAGGACTGCAGTCTCATCTGAAGTCTCTGTCAGCAGGAGATCTGCTTCCAAGTTCACGCACGTGGTTGCTGGAAGGGTTCACTTCCTCCGTGGCAGATGACTGGAAGCACCCTCAGTCCCTTGCCATGTGGGCCTCTCAATCAGGGAAGCTCGTGGCACGGCAACTGGCCTCCTTCAGAATGAGTGAATGAGAGAGAAGGCCCAAGACAAAAGTCACAGTCTTTCTGTGACGTGAAGTTGAACTTGAACTTCTGCCATATTCTGTTGGTTATAAATGAGTTGCTAGGTCCAGTCTATGTTTGGAAGAAGGAGATTTCATAAGGACTTGAATACCTGGGGACAGTCTTGGAACTACCGACCACAGAGAGATAGAATGTAGATGGAGGGATAGACGGTAGAGAGAGAGACAGATGGTAGAGATATTGGTGGATTTCTCGACTCTATTATCTAATAGCAATGCACACATCTCATACCTAGATCTTTGTTTTTAAGTACCTTTTTGCACCAAAAATAAACAGGGATTTGGAAAGAAATGGTGGATTCCTGGACTGGGGCAGGAAAATTACAAGATGAGACTGGAACCTCCTGTTGTGCCAGAGAAGTACTCAGAGAATGATGAGTACAGGTCAAAAGGACATAGACAATAGTCTGAAGGGACTCCCACTAGATCTGGAATAATTTGAAAAAAATATAAGGGAATAGTAACAGAATTTTAGATTTCCCAGGTGGCACGACTGATTAAGAGCCCACCTGCCAGTGCAGGAGACATAAGAGACATGAGTTCAATCCCTGGGTCTGGAAAAACCCTGGAGGAGGGCATGGCAACCCACTATAGTATTCTTGCCTGGAGAAACCCGTGGACAGAGGAGCCTGGTGGGCTACAGTCCATAGGGTCATGCAGTGTCACACACGACTGAAGCAACTGAGCACACACAGCAGATGTCTACCATTGAATAAAATAGGAATCCAAAAGTCCACATTGATATAAATAATTAAATGAATATGTAAGAAAAGAAAAAAACCTTCCCTTAAGAGTAGAAGGTCAACTAATTTATAGTAGAAAGAATGGTGGGGGTTCAAAATTACCTCTTGATAAAACCAAGAGGTTCAAAATTACCTCTTGATAAAACCAATGTCCTACTGTATAGAACAACGAACCACAATCAGTATCCTGTGATAAGCCATAAGAGGAAAAATATGAAAAAGTGAATATAAATATATGTACATGCATATATATATAATTGAATCACTTTGCTATCTAGCAGAAATGAACACATTATAAATCAACTATTGAACAACAAAATCAATAAAATTTTTAAAACCACAAAAATTACAATTTGAAAATCATCAAGGTAATGATTGATTCACCCAAGAAACATCATTGCATATTTGGATGTAGATGAGGAACTTGTTAGTTATATAATCTCAAAGTACTTCCCCAGAAAGTACCTATTGATTACAAAAGGTAGAAGGGTCCCTTGATGGTGGAAGATATTTCCTTAATTCAGTGATCGAGGTCAAACTGAAATCATGTGACTCCCGAGAGGATGCAATGGGGAGTCAGCAAGTGATGTTCTTATTCAAAATATGAAACATGAGGAAACATCACACAAGTCCAAATTGAGAGAGTTTCAACAAAACAGCTGGCCTTTATCTTCAAAAGTGTCAAGGTCAAGAGAGTCAAGAAAAGGTGGAAGAATTGTTTCAGACTGAAGGAAACTAAAGAGAAATAACAACTGAAATGCAACACGTTATCCTGGATTGAATCTACTTGCCTATGGACATTGAGACAGTTGGCAAAACTTGAAAGAGGTCTGTGGATTAGGTGGTAATAATATAGCGATATTATTCTCCTGGTTCCAATGGGAATATCTATACTTCCCACCTCATGGTTGATTGTGTGATTAATGTGGGGGTGTTTAAAGTGCTCAGTGTGATACTTTGTCATTAGCTAATACCCAGTAAAGATTCCCTGTTCTTCTTGTTGTTCAGTTGCTAAGTTGTATCGGACTCTTTGCAGCCCCATAGACTGCAGCACACCAGGATTCCCTTTCACTATCTCCTGGAGTTTGCTCTAACTCACATCCATTGAGTCAGTGATGCCATCCAACCGTTTCATCCTCTGTCACCCTCTTCTCCTCCTGCCCTCCTTTCTTTCCCAGCATCAGTCTTTTCCAATGAGTTGGCTCTTCCCATCAAGTGGCCAAAGTATTAGAGCTTCAGCATCAGTCCTTCCAGTGAATATTCAGGGTTGATTTCCTTTAGGATTAACTGGTTTGATCTCCTTGCTGTCCAAGAACTCTCAAGAGTTTTCTCCAGCACCAATTCAAAAGCATCAATTCTTTGGCTCACAGCCTTCTTTATGGTCCAACTCTCACATCCATTTTTTCTGGAATTCCCTTGCTTTTTCTATGATCCAACAGATGTTGGCAATTTGATCTCTAGTCCCTCTACCTCTTCTAAATTCAGCTTGTACATCTGGAAGTTCTCGGTTCACATACTGTTGAAGCCTAGCTTGAAGGATTTTGAGCATTATCTTGGTTGCATGTGAAATGAGGGCAATCTTAGGTTAGTTTGAACATTCTTTGGCATTGCCTTTCTTTTGTATTGTAGTGAAAACTGACCTTTTCCAGTCCTGTGGCCTTTGCTGAGTTTTCCAAATTTGCTGTCATATTGAGTGCAGCACTTTCACAGCATCATTGTTTAGGATTTGAAATAGCTCAACTAGAATTTCATCACCCCCACTAGCATTGCTCACACTGATGCTTCCTGAGGCCCACTTGACTTCACGCTCTGGGATGTCTGGCTATAAGTGAGTGACCACACCACTGTGGTTATCTGGGTCATTAAGATCTTTTCTGTATAGTTCTTCTGTGTATTCTTGACACCTCTTCTTAATCACTTCTGCTTCTGTTAGGTCTTTGCTGTTTCTGTCTTTTATTGTTCCCATCTTTGCATGAAATATTCCCTTGTCTGTTTAGTTGCTCAGTTGTGTCTGACTCTTTGCAACCCCGTGGACTGTAGCCTGCANTCTGTATAGTTCTTCTGTGTATTCTTGACACCTCTTCTTAATCACTTCTGCTTCTGTTAGGTCTTTGCTGTTTCTGTCTTTTATTGTTCCCATCTTTGCATGAAATATTCCCTTGTCTGTTTAGTTGCTCAGTTGTGTCTGACTCTTTGCAACCCCGTGGACTGTAGCCTGCAAGGCTCTTCTGTCCATGGGATTCTCCAGGCAAGAATACTGGAGTGGGTTACCATTTCCTTCTCCAGGGGACCTTTCCGACTGAGGGATTGAACTCATGTCTTCTGCATTGTAGATGGATTTTTTTTCTCCTTACCACTGAGCCGTCAGGAAAGCCCAAACACTCCCTTGATATCTCCAGTTTTCTTGAAGAGATCTCTAGTCTTTCCCATTCTATTGTTTTCCTCTATTTCTCTGCATTGTTCAGTTAGGAATGTTTTCTTATCTCTCCTTGCTATTCTCTCGAACTCTGCATTCAGTTGGGTATATCTTCCCCATTCTCCTTTGTCTTTCACTTCCCTTCTTTTCTCAGGTGTTTGTAAGGGCTTCTCCGATGATCATTTTGCCTTCTTGCATTTCTTTTTATTTATGGTAATTTTGGTCACTGCCTCCTGTACAATGTTACAAACCTCTGCCCATAGTTCTTCAGGCACACTACCAGATCTAATCCCTTGAATCTGTTGTTATACTAATTACAGTCTTTTCAAAGATCCAGCCCTTGACTTTTTTATTTGTAATTTATTATGTTCTAATTCATTATCTTTAAATTCTTCTCTAGCACTTCATAGGTTTACTTTCTTGCTCTTTTGCTTGCATTTTGAGTTGAGTACATTGTTCAGTAAATTTCTTTCTTCTGTTTAATGAGAAAAATATAAAACTATATGCATTCTGTTCTTTAGAGTTTTGTGTTTCTTCTTTGCTATAGTTCTCCATTGTTTCTGAAACAAACATGAATTGTAATTTTGATTTCTTCTTTGACTCTAGGGCTATTAAGACAAGTTTTATCCCCTCCAGAGGAACTTCATATTTCTTTGTTTTTTCTGTTGCTATTAACTTCTAGTTTTGTTACATTGTGGTTCAAGTTTGTGTATTGTACTATTTCTGCTTTTGAGACTTTAATGAGATTTTCCTTGTTGCCTAACTTATGATCAAATTTGCAACTATTCCTTAGAAATTTGAAATGAATATGTATTTTCTGTTTCTAGGAAACATATGTTGATATTAACTTAATAATGTTTAACTCTTCTATTAATATATTCTTATTAATTTCTGTGTATTTGATCTCACAGAAATGGTGAAGAATATTAAGCTTTCTAACTATGACTGTGGTTTTTTTCAATTTCTCTTTAATTTCTAAACTTTTTGGCTATGTATATTTGATGTTTAATATATACTGATATTTGATATATTCAGTACACACAGATTCCTGGTTCTTATATTCTCATTTTATTGTTCAGTTGCCAAGTCATGTTTGGCTCTTTGTACCTCCATGGACCACAGCACTCCAGGCTTCCTGTCTTTCACTATCTCCCAGAGTCTTCTCACACTCATGTCTGTTTGAGTCAGTGATACCATCCAACCATCTCATCCTCTGTCGCCCCCTTCTCCTCCTGCTCTCATTCTTTCCCAGCATCAGGGTCTTTTCCAATGAATCAGTTCTTTGCATCAGATGGCCAAAATATTGGAGCTTCAGCTTCAGCATCAGTCCTTCCAAAGGTTATTCAGGATTGTTTTCCTTTAGGATTGACTGGTTTGACCTCCTTGCTGTCCAAGGGATTCTCAAGAGTCTTCTCCAGAACCACAGTTCGAAAGCATCAATTCTTTGGCACTCAGCCTTCTTTATGATCTAACCCTCACATCCACACACAACTATTGGAAAAACCGTAGCTTTGACTACATAGACCTTTGTTGGCAAAGACATGTCTCTGCCTTTTAATGTGCTATCTAGGTTTGTCATAGCTCTTCTTCCAAGAAGCTTTTAATTTCATGGCTGTAGTCACCGTTGAGAAGGCACTGGCGACCCACTCCAGTACACTTGCCTGGAAAAGTCTCATGGACGGAGGAGCCTGGTAGGCTGCAGTCCATGGGGTCGCTAAGAGTCGGACACGACTGAGCGACTTCACTTTCACTTTTCACTTTCATGCATTGGAGAAGGAAATGGCAACCCACTCCAGTGTTCTTGCCTGGAGAATCCCAGGGACGGCAGAGCCTGTTGGGCTGCCGTCTATAGGGTTGCACAGAGTTGCACACGACTGACGCGACTTAGCAGCAACAGCAGCAGCAGTCACCATCTGCAGTGATTTTGGAGCCCAAGAAAACAAAATCTGTCACTGTTTCCATCCCTGCCCCCCATCTCTTCACCATGAAGTGAGGGGACCAGATGCCGTGATAGTCGTTTGAATGTTGAATTTTAAGCCAGCTTTTTCACTCTCTTTCACCTTCATCAAAAGGCTCTTTAGTTCCTCTTCACTCTCTACCATTAGAGTGGCATCATCTGCATATTTGAGGTAGTTTGTGTTTCATCTAGCCCAGCATTTTGCATGATGTACTCTGCATATAAGTTAAATAATCAGGGTGGCAAAATACAGCCTTGATGTACTCCTTTCCCAATTTTGAAACAGTCCATTGCTCCATGTCCCTTTCTAACTGCTGCTTCTTAACCTGCATACAGGTTTCTCAGGAGGTAGGTGAGGTGGTCTGGTATTTCCATTTCTTTAAGAATTTTCCACAGTTTGTTATTATCCCCATAGTCATAGACTTTAGCTTAGTCAATGAAGCAGAAGTAGATGCTTTGTTTCCTGGAATTCCCTTGCTTTTTGTATGATCCAGTGGATATTGGCCATTTGATCTCTGGTTCCTCTGTGTTTTCTAAATCCATCTTGTACATTTGGAAGTTCTCGGTTTATGTACTACTGAAGCCTAGATTGTAGGATTTTGAGCATCATCTTGCTAGCATGTGAAATAGTGCAGTATTACTGTTTGAATGTTCCTTGTCATTGGCCTTCTTTGGGATATTCTCATTTAGTGAGTATAATTTACTAATATAGGATAACATTTTCCCCTACTTTAGGGTTTTTGTTTTTGTTTTTCTGTGAGTTCTACATTTTCTAATATGAATATTGCTATCTTTTTGCTTGTCCTTGAGTAGTGTACACCTAGCAGATTTTCTACCCTTCTCCTGGAAGGTGGTACACTTTGTGTGGAGCTCTATAAGACCCTGTCCCTGGCTACACTTGTTTGCTTACTCTAAGTGGGCATCTGATTCATGCTGGGCCAGTAAGAGTCATCTCTGAGTGGTGGAAACTAGGGTTAAGGGCATTCACTCAACTTTGCCACTCTAAAGATCAAAGGGGACATATACCCTGGACTTGCTGTCCCTGCAACAGCTTTCTTCCTACAGGCACTCTGAGAAACAGAGGGCATGGATTATTGCAAATGGGGAACTTAAAGTAGACCTAGACAGGTCCGTCTAGTCAAGGCTATGGTTTTTCCTGTGGTCATGTATGGATGTGAGAGTTGGGCTGTGAAGAAGCCTGAGCTGAATTGATGCTTTCGAACTGTGGTATTGGAGAAGACTCTTGAGAGTCCCTTGGACTGCAAGGAGATCCAACCAGTCCATTCTGAAGATCAGTCCTGGGACTTCTTTGGAAGGAATGATGCTAAAGCTGAAACTCCAGTACTTTGGCCACCTCATGCAAAGCGTTGACTCATTGGAAAAGACTGATGCTAGAGGGATTAGGGGCAGGAGGAGAAGGGGAAGACAGAGGAAGAGATGGCTGGATGGCATCACTGACTCGATGGACGTGAGTCTGAGTGAACTCCAGGAGATGGTGATGGACAGGGAGGCCTGGCGTGTGTGATTCATGGGGTCGCAAAGAGTCGGACACGACTGAGTGACTGAACTGAACTGAACTGAACTAAGACTCTCCCCAGGATGAAGTTCCCAATGCCATTTTAGTCCTGAGTCATTGGAGACAGGATATTTGACCATTTATCTTGCATGATTTAACACTTTCTACTCTTCATGCTTCCTTATATTTTCTTTTTCATTTTCCCATTTGCTTAAGCTTGCTTTGCAAGTGTCTTTATATTTAGAGATTAGAAAGTCATGTTTTACCTTTTGAGCTCATCTCTAGTTCCTTTAACAGGGAGGGACAGGGAAGCCTGGAGTGCTGCAGTCCATAGGGTCGCAAAGAGTCAGACACAACGGAGTGACTGAACTGACTGAACTGCGCTCCTTTAATCTCACACACACACACACACACACACACACACACACACACACTATATATAAACTATCTGTTTTCCAACCTCAAAAAGAACATAGTATATGTTTATTTGTGTAAGATAATTTCATGCTTTTCAAGCTTCTACCTCCTATTTTTCTTGATATAATGACATTTCAGATTGATGTCATTATTATTATTATTAATTTCTTATATTTATGTACCTTCTTTTTCAGTGATTATTTTGAACATTTATACTATTTTTAAAATTATGTTAATATTGATTTTAACTTATTAACCCTCAGTTCAGTTCAGTCGCTCAGTCGTGTCTGACTTTTGCTAATTATCCTTTTTGTTTCTTGCTTAGCTGAACCATTATTTTGAACAAATTTTTCTTGATGGTTGAGTGTGTGGTATACATTTGAATGCTTAAATGTTTGAAAAATATTCTTTTAATTGATCTCACAAATGAGTTATAGCTTTCTTGTCTTAGATTGCAGGTTNGAGACCAAGAAAATAAAATCTGTCACTGCTTTCACTTTTTCCCCTTCTATTTGCCATGAAGTATTAAAAAGCAGAGACATTACTTTGCCAACAAAGGGCCATCTAGTCAAGGCTATGGATTTTCCAGTGGTCATGTATGGATGTGAGAGTTGGGCTGTGAAGAAGCCTGAGCTGAATTGATGCTTTCGAACTGTGGTATTGGAGAAGACTCTTGAGAGTCCCTTGGACTGCAAGGAGATCCAACCAGTCCATTCTGAAGATCAGTCCTGGGACTTCTTTGGAAGGAATGATGCTAAAGCTGAAACTCCAGTACTTTGGCCACCTCATGCAAAGCGTTGACTCATTGGAAAAGACTGATGCTAGAGGGATTAGGGGCAGGAGGAGAAGGGGAAGACAGAGGAAGAGATGGCTGGATGGCATCACTGACTCGATGGACGTGAGTCTGAGTGAACTCCAGGAGATGGTGATGGACAGGGAGGCCTGGCGTGTGTGATTCATGGGGTCGCAAAGAGTCGGACACGACTGAGTGACTGAACTGAACTGAACTGAACTAAGACTCTCCCCAGGATGAAGTTCCCAATGCCATTTTAGTCCTGAGTCATTGGAGACAGGATATTTGACCATTTATCTTGCATGATTTAACACTTTCTACTCTTCATGCTTCCTTATATTTTCTTTTTCATTTTCCCATTTGCTTAAGCTTGCTTTGCAAGTGTCTTTATATTTAGAGATTAGAAAGTCATGTTTTACCTTTTGAGCTCATCTCTAGTTCCTTTAACAGGGAGGGACAGGGAAGCCTGGAGTGCTGCAGTCCATAGGGTCGCAAAGAGTCAGACACAACGGAGTGACTGAACTGACTGAACTGCGCTCCTTTAATCTCACACACACACACACACACACACACACACACACACACACTATATATAAACTATCTGTTTTCCAACCTCAAAAAGAACATAGTATATGTTTATTTGTGTAAGATAATTTCATGCTTTTCAAGCTTCTACCTCCTATTTTTCTTGATATAATGACATTTCAGATTGATGTCATTATTATTATTATTAATTTCTTATATTTATGTACCTTCTTTTTCAGTGATTATTTTGAACATTTATACTATTTTTAAAATTATGTTAATATTGATTTTAACTTATTAACCCTCAGTTCAGTTCAGTCGCTCAGTCGTGTCTGACTTTTGCTAATTATCCTTTTTGTTTCTTGCTTAGCTGAACCATTATTTTGAACAAATTTTTCTTGATGGTTGAGTGTGTGGTATACATTTGAATGCTTAAATGTTTGAAAAATATTCTTTTAATTGATCTCACAAATGAGTTATAGCTTTCTTGTCTTAGATTGCAGGTTTTCCCCCCCTTGGAAATTTATAGTTATTATTATATTTATCATATTTCTTTTTATTTTTAGATTTATAGAGGAGAAGTCTGATTCCAGCTCAGTCCTCTCCACACTGACATGTAAACTTATTTCTCTCAAATACTTCAAGGCTTTTGAACTTTCTCCCTGACATCTAAAATATCACCAGGAGATATTTAAGTGTGGTTCCTCTTTCACTAATAATGCTTGGTCCTCCCCGGGACCTTTTGTTTCTAAGGTTAGAGAGATTGTTCACCTGTTGTATTTCCCACTTTATCTATTTCCTTCTCTTTCTCCTTCTGGATTAGTGGTGAGGAACTTGGATTACAATGTAAGTTTTATTGTGATGCAGGTGTAGTAGGGTCCAGATCTGGAGACCATTGTCACTGAAAAGGTAATTTGTTCTCCACAGTTCCCAAGAGGAAGGAAAATGCTGCACCACCAGGCCCACATGGGGAAGCACCACGGTCAGTCAGCAGGCAGTATGGGTGAAGGGAAAATACGAGCAAGGGACTTTTTTGTGGTTTCCAAGAGGACGGATAAGGTAGAGTAAGGAGGCTTAGGATTTTCTAGTTTGAATAACTTCACCAGGCTCTGGGACATACCTAGCCATCGGGTCCCTGCCCTGAGATGATTAGGGCAAAGGGCAGGCGGATAAAGGAAGAAGATGGAGTAGGGGCACTGGACTGGTTGGTTTGCATATGAAAGGTGCCTGCAGGTGAGTCCTTCACTCTATCTAGGAATTCTGAGGGGGTCACCATGGCTTCAGATATTAAAGCATCGGGAAATATTAAAAAAAGACATGATTATTATACAGAGTAGCTACTGGAAGCCCCCACACAACTCTACTGAATCTATGATTATGTTTGCTTGATTGTAAGAATATTACAATATTGAAATAATATTATTACTATTTTAACGTATTATACTATTAAAACTTACTAGAGGTTTTCTTTTTTCTCAAGCAAACACTTTCTATTTCATTGATTCTTTCTATTTTTTATTTTTATTTTATCGTTTTGGCTTTCATCTTTACTATTCTCTTTTTTCTGCCTTTTGGTTTGCCGCATTATCTAGTTTCAACCCCTTGATGTTACTCCTCAGTCTATTTATTTTAAGTCTTTCTTGATTTCTGATAAATACAGATTGATCTAGACATTTCTCTCGAGGGGCAACTTCACAAATTTTGATACACTATGCTCTTGTTATTATTGTTCGTTTCTAAAATTTTCACAATTGTTATTATGATTTCCTCTTTAACCTATAAATTATTTGGCAGTGGGATTGTTTTGCTTGTTCATTCCTAAATATATGGGCTTTGGGGGTGCCCTCTTTTAATGGTTATTTTGAGCTTTATTATGTGGCAGTCGGAACATGTGTTCTCTATCATGCTGAGTCTTTGGAATTTGGTGAGACTAACTTTGACATGCAGTTTCAGATCAAATATCCCAAATGACCCATGTGTACTTGAGAGATATGTGTGTTTTCTATTTATTGGGTGCAAAGTACTACATGGTTTTATTATATCAAATCTATAATTTTATTATTCAGATCTTTAATAATCTTGGAGAATTTTGACTGTATGATCTATTCATTTCTGAGAAAGTGGTCTATTCTGATTGTGGGTTTGTCAACGTCTTTTAATACTGTCAAATTACATATTTAGAGTGCACTGTTAGTTGTATACAAACATAGTTATATCATTTTAATGAATAATACTTCTTAAGACTAGAAAATGTTCTGGAATGTTCTTTTTTATTTCCACAAAATTAATGTTTTCTTTTACTAATTAATATTTTTCCAGTTACTTTTTGGTTGGCATTTTATTTGCATGTGTTTTGCCTATCTTCACTTCCAACCCTTCTGTCTCAATTTTATATAATTCTTTCATAAGTAGCATATAATGAATTAAAGCGAAAACACTGTGAAATTTGCCTTTTAATAAAAGTTTAACCCATTTGGGTTTATTTGTTATAATAACAAATGGAATTATGTCTGCAATATCATTTTTATTTCACTTAGCGTGATTTGTCTTTGCCTCCGTGCCTCCCCTTCATTTATACTTTCTGTTGAATCCATTTGTGTTCATTTTTTTCTCTTCATGTTTGCAAATTGCACTTTCAAATTCTATTCTTTGGGTGAACAATCTTTTTTGGGAATTTGTATTTCATGGATGTGCTCTCCCAAATGCTCTTCCCTATAGGGCAACTTCGTGGTTATTGTTCAGTTTCCCAGTCATGTCTGACTCTTTGCAAACCCATGGACTGCAGGACGCCAGGCCTCTCTGTCCCTCACCATCTCTCAAAGTTTGCCCAAAGTTTGCATCAGTGATGCCATTCAGCCATCTCATCCTCTGACACCCTCTTCTCCTTCTGCCCTCAATCTTTCCCAGCATCAGGGACTTTTCCAATAAATCAGCTGTTCACATCAGACGACCAAAACACTGGAGTTTCAGCTTCAGCATCAGTCCTTTCAACAAGTATTCAGGGTTGATTTCCCTTAAGATTGACTGGTTTGATCTCTTTGTTGTCCAGGGGACTCTTGGGAGTCTTCTCCAGCACCACAGTTTGAAGACATCAATTCTTTGGCATTCTGCCTTCTTTACAGTCCAGGTCTCACAACCATACATGACCACTGGCAAGACCATAACCTTGACTATACGGACTTTTGCTGGCAGAGTAATGTCTCTGCTTTTCAACACACTGTCTATGTTTGTCATTGCTTTCCTGCCAAGAAGCAATTGCTTTCTGATTTCATGGCTGCAGTCAGCATCCCCAGTGATATTAGAGCCCCCAAAGAGGAAAATTGTCACTACTTCTAACTTTTCCCTTTCTATTTGCCTTGGCCTGATGCCATGATCTTTGTTTTTTTAATATTTAGTTTTAAGCTGGTTCTTTCACTCTCCTTCACCTTCATCAAGAGGCTCTTTAGTTCTGCTTCACTTTCTACCATTAGAGTGGTATCACCTGCATATCTGAGGTTGTTGATGTTTCTCCCGCCTATCTTGATACCAGCTTGTAACTCATCCAGCCTGGCGTTTCTCATAATGAGACCAGCATATAGGTTAAACAAACAGGGTGACATCAGACAGCCCTGTCATATTCTTTCTCAATTTTGATCCAGTCAGTAGTTCCATACAGCGTTCTAACTGTTGCTTACTGACCTGTATACAGGTTTCTCAAGAGACAGGTATATTCCCATCTCTTTAAGAGCTTTCTATAGTTTATTATGATCCACACACTCAAAGGCTTTGGTGTAGTTGATGAAACAGAGATAGATTTTTTTTTGGAATTTCCTAGCTTTCTCTATGATCCATAGCATGTTGGCAATTTGATCTCTGGTTCCTCTTCCTTTTCTAAACCCATTTTGGACATCTGGAAGTTCTTGGTTCGATAATGCTGAAGTCTAGCATGCAATATTTTAAGCATAACCTTACCAGCATGGTTGTGTGTTAGTCGCTCAGTCGTGTCTGACCCTTTGTAACCCAGGAACTGTAGCCCACCAGGCTCTTCTGTCCATGAGATTTTCCAGGCAAGAATACTGGAGTGGGTTGCCATTTCCTCCTCCAGGGGATCTTCCCAGGGGAAGGACCGATGGATCCAACCTCTCTCTCCTGTGTCTCCTGCATTGCAGGCAAATTCTTTACCCGCTGAACCATCGGGGAGGCCAAAAGCTAGCACAAGGAGCTGGACGTGCATGGCCTGGGGCACAGGCAACAGGCAGCAGAGGAAATCCATGAAATGATGAAGAGGGGAGGCGATCACCCGGTCAGACCGCCTGCTCTGCCCCGCTTGTGGCTAGGATGGGCTGAGTGCCCATGCTGGGTCCACGAGGGCCACAGCATGCTAACCTGGCAGCGTGGAGGAAGGAGAGGGGTCCCCCAGTCACGGGCCACATTGGGATGGCCTACACATTGGCACGGGAGATGAGTGCAATTGTCCAATGGTTAGTACATTCTTTAATACTACCCTTCTTGGGAACTGGAATGAGGATTGGCCTTTTCCAGTCCTGTGGCTATTGCTGGGTCTTCCAGATTTGCTGACATACTGAATGCAAAACCTTGATGGCATCATCCTCTAGGGTTTTGAATAGCTCTATTGGAATTCTGTTGCCTCCACCAGCTTTATTAACAGCAGTGCTTCCTAAGGCCCAGTTGACCTCCTTCTCCAGAATGTCTTGCTCTGGGTGGCTGACCACACCATGCTCGTCATCCATTCATCTGGATATTTTATATACTGTTCTTCTGTGTACTCTTGCCATCTCTTCTTGGATTCTTCAGTGTGTACTAGATCTCTACCATTTGTGTCCTTTATTGTGCCCATCTTTGGGCAAGATGTTCCCTTCATATCTCCAGTTTTCCCGAAGAGATCTCTAGTCTTCCCCCTTCTGTTGTTTTCTTCTAGCTTTATGCACTGTTCACTAAAGAAGACCTTCTTGTCTCTCCGTGCTGTTCTTTGGAAATCTGCATTTAGCTGGATATACCTTTCCCTCTCTCCCTTACTTTTTGCTTCTATTCTTTCTTTAGCTGTTTGTAAGACCTCCTCAGATAACCACTTTGCCTCTTTGCTTTTCTTTTTCTTTGGGATGGTTTTGTTCTCTGCCTCCTGTATGACACTACGAACCTCCATCCACAGTTCTTCAGAGACACTGTTTACAAGTTCTAATCCCTTGAATCTATTCGTTACCTCCACTGCATATTCATAGGGAATTTGATTTAAGTAATACCTGGCTGACCTAGTGTTCCCCCAACTCCAACTTTCTTTCATTTAAGCCTGAATTTTGCTATGAGAAGCTGATGATCTGAGACAGAGTCAGCTCCAGGTCTTGATTTTGCTAACAGTTATAGCTTCTCCATCTTCAGCTACAAAGAATGTAATCAGTTTGATTTTGGTATTGGCCATTTGGTGATGTCCATATGTAAAGTTGTCTCTTGTGTTGTTGAAAAAGAATATTTGCTATGACCAGTGCATACTCTTGGCAGCATTCAGTTAGCCTCTGCCTTGCTTCAATTTGAACTCCAAGGCCAAACTCCTGGTATCTCTTGACTTTTTACTTCTGTATTCCGATCCCCAATGATGAATAGAACATCTTTTTTCAGTGTTAGTTCTAGGAGATCGTCTAGGTCTTCATAGAACTGATCAACTTCAGCTTCTTTGGCACTGGTAATAGGTGCATAGACTTGGATTATTGTGATGTTGAATGACTTGCTTTGGAAACAAACCAAGACCATTCAGTCATTTTTGAGGCTGTACCCAAGTACTGCATTTCAGAATCTTTTGTTGATTATGAGGGTTACTCCATTTCTTCTATGGAATTCTTGTCCACAGTAGTAAATACAATGGTCATCTGAATTAAACTCGCCCATTCCAGTCCATTTGAGTTCACCGATTCCTAAGACGTCAATGCTTTTTCTTGCCATCTCCTGCTTGATCACGTCCAATTCACCTTGACTGATGGACCTCACATTCCATGTTCCTGCGCAGTACTGTTCTTTGCAGCATCAGATTTTACTTTCATCCCCAGACACAACTGAGTATCATTTCCACTTTGGCCCAGCTGCTTCATTCTTTCTGGGGCTTTGGTAGTTTTCCTCCACTCTTCCCCAGTAGCATATTGGACACCTTCAGACCTGGGGGACTCATTTTCTGGTGTCATATCTTTTTGTTCTTTTATATAGTTCAGGAGGTTCGATGTTTGTTCATTTCCTTCTCTTCATGTTTGAAAATTACAGTCTCAGCTTCTATTCTTTGGGTGAATAATCTTTTTGAGAGTTGCTCTTTCATGGGAGTGTTCTCCCAAATGCCCTTCCCTATAGGGCAACTTTGTGGTTACCTTATCCCTAGCTCTGAACCATGGGATTCAGAGCTGTGAATAAGAGATTATGTGAACAACTTCGTCTAGGAGTCTTCTCCATGTGGATGGGGTAGTTCTGAACTTCATATCTACATAGGGAACACGGAAGAGCTTGGCTTTGTTACTGGGCTTCATCTCTATTTCTGGCCTTGGATAGACAGCATGTTTCCAGACCCCTGCCCAAGGCTGATCAGAGTCAGTCCGCCTCCCTGGTGGGTGGGCTGTATGTTCATGGCTCCCTCCATGGGCTTCCCGGAGCAGCCCAGTCCTGGCATAGCAGCCCAATCCCCAGTGACTGGTCTTTGTACCCAGTTTTCAGCTGCACTTTAGCTCCTGTTCACTACTTTGGTTTCCTTCTCCATCATTTGCCTGTGAAGATCTTCCTTTTTATATTCTTTTTCACATACACATATATTCTAAACTAACAAACCTATCTGTTCTTCTTGTATATAGAGATGGAGGTAGACAGTTTGATGTCTTGACCCAAAAGTCTCATATTAATTATTCATATATAAATTGGAATGAATGACTAAATGAGCCAAATGACTGACACATTTTGGAACATGTTAGGGTGAAATTGCCCTCTGGGCAGCCATCATCTGGGAAGCAGGCCTCTGTCCTCTTCAAGCAGCGCTAGAGGCCACGTCTTCATTGCAGTTTATCCTGTGCCTTCTTTGGTCTCTCTGGGCTCTTCATGGGTCACGGTGGTCCTTACTGCCTCGCTCCTTTTCTCACTGGCCCAGACAGTGAAACTTGACAATGTCTTCTGAAATACCCACAAGCAACTTGAAGGTCAAAGAAGGTAACTCAACAATGCAAAAGCAGAGACAAAGTGTGCTGACAGAGAGGGATGAAGTGGAGCTAAGGAACAGTTTCTGAACTGTTCTGAATGCTAAAAAACTGTGTTCAGATGTTTGCCCAGGGCAGTGCTGGGCTGGCTCCAGAGCTGCTGGCTGGGTGGATCTGGCCCTGAGCCTCTTCCTCACCTGCGGGCACTGGCATCAGAGTGCCCAGGTCATTGGTGCTGCTGTTGACAAGGCTCCTGGGGTCCCCCCAAACCTCTTACATGGTTCCCCAACTCTTCTTTCTGCCTTTTTGAGTCAAACAAAGTCACTGACTGCTTGATGAGGCTGGCACGAGCCTCTCTATTCTCACCCCCTCAGTGTAGCACATTAATGCTAAATATCACTTATTGAGCACTCACATGGGCTTCACATCAGACAGACCCTGTGCTGAGGGCTGTGTCTTCTTTTACCCTTGGTGGAAACTTACATGCTGTCATGATGTGGGGACTAACGTTATCATCATCTTAAACCCTTTTATATGAAATTGAGGATTATAGAATTTAAGCCCATGCCCAAGTTCATTCACCTTGCACATGGCAGAGTTGGGGACGAAACCCAGATCTGTCTGATCTCAAAAGCTGAGCCGTTTCCTCCATACTCTTATGCTGACCCACACAATAGGAGTCAGAAGTGACGTCAAGATTCGCTTCCAGGGTAACTTCCGAGGCAGCTTCCAAGTGGCCAGTCTTGGCTGGGGAAAGAGCTAGAGGGGCCCCCCAATTGACTGCTTCTCTAGGAAATGACATAGCTCTTCCAGGGTCTTCTGGAAGGATCTCAACACATTCTATAGGATGATGAGCTTGTTCAAGGCACTCTGGCCAGGTGGGGGAAGTTCTGGACAGCTGTGAGTAGGCAGAGGTCAAGGGAAGAATGAGCAAAGGCTGGCCATGACTGGAGGGAAGGAGAAAATGGTGAGAAGATACTTAGGGGTTGCATATGCCTGGTGAGTAGCATCCCTCTACTCAGCCTAGCCCAGCAGTTGTCACTTGACGGAAATTCTTTCTACCCGCCTCCCCGTTTCTACAGGCATTCCCTTCGAGCACCCGGTTCGAGTTCTAGGATCTCTCCCAGATCAAGTCCAGTTTCAGAACCACCTGATCCAGAAGGGTCTGTTCTGGAGTCTAGCCACTTTCCCTTCACTGTCTCTGGGAACTGTGGGATGGAGTTGCTCTGTTTGTGCTAGAGAAGGGGAAGAAATAATCTGACAGAAGGTTAGAGCTACACTCCTCCACCGGGTCTCCCCACTTCCAGGAGATCCTCTGGTGTCCTGTAGCCCAGTCCCACTGCAGCAGTTACTGTTCCACAACTCATGCCCATGGAGGACCCTGTTGACTGTCTCCAGGGTCTGCCTGGGCAGGGGAGACTGCACTTGGGTGGTGGGGCCCCAGTGCCCAGGGCCCATCTGCCAAGATAAGCATCTGCAGTGATGTCCATTGCCCGTCTGCCACTGTGAGAGGCCCTGCTGGCACTTGGCCTGGCAGTGAGCCAGTTCCTCCCAAGGCCAAATTCTGACTCCTCTTCCAGGAGGCCTGGACAGCATGGACAAGGGCCATGTGAAATAAGACTTCCCTGACCCAGCCCTCCTAACCTCAAGTGGGCCAGATGACCCTCCTCTAGTCTGAAAACTCTGTGGCTCAGGGCTGCTGGAATCCTTGTCTTCCCTAAGGCTTGTTTCTCCTGGGCTTTGACATCTCTGAAACGTGATGGTATGGTGAGTGGAAATGTGCCCCTGTCCTTTCCCTTTGCTGGACACTACCAACTACATCTAAAAGGATTCACTGATTCATCCTCCCAGGAAGAGAAAAGTTCCATTCAGGATGGGATATGTTCCACTGCAGTGCTGTGTGTGCTCGGGTGCTTCAGTCGTGTCCAACTCTTTGTGACCCTGTGGACTGTAGCCCGCCAGGCTCTTCTGTGTGTGGGGATTCTCCAGGTAAGAATACTGGAGCAGTTTGCTGTGCTCTCTGCCAGGGGATCTTCCTGACCCAGGGATTGAACCTGGGTCAAGATGTCAAACCGTCTACCTTCATCTCAGTATATAGGAAGAACAGATATGTTTATTAACTTAGAATATATGTGTATGTTAAAAAGAATATAAAAAGGAAGATCTTCACAGGCAAATGATGGAGAAGGAAACCAAAGTAGTGAACAGGAGCTGAAGTGCAGCTGAAAACTGGGTACAAAGACCAGTCACTGGGGATTGGGCTGCTATGCCAGGACTGGGCTGCTCCGGGAAGCCCATGGAGGGAGCCATGAACATATAGCCCACCCACCAGGGAGGCGGACTGACTCTGATCAGCCTTGGGCAGGGGTCTGGAAACATGCTGTCTATCCAAGGCCAGAAATAGAGATGAAGCCCAGTAACAAAGCCAAGCTCTTCCGTGTTCCCTATGTAGATATGAAGTTCAGAACTACCCCATCCACATGGAGAAGACTCCTAGACGAAGTTGTTCACATAATCTCTTATTCACAGCTCTGAATCCCATGGTTCAGAGCTAGGGATAAGGTAACCACAAAGTTGCCCTATAGGGAAGGGCATTTGGGAGAACACTCCCATGAAAGAGCAACTCTCAAAAAGATTATTCACCCAAAGAATAGAAGCTGAGACTGTAATTTTCAAACATGAAGAGAAGGAAATGAACAAACATCGAACCTCCTGAACTATATAAAAGAACAAAAAGATATGACACCAGAAAATGAGTCCCCCAGGTCTGAAGGTGTCCAATATGCTACTGGGGAAGAGTGGAGGAAAACTACCAAAGCCCCAGAAAGAATGAAGCAGCTGGGCCAAAGTGGAAATGATACTCAGTTGTGTCTGGGGATGAAAGTAAAATCTGATGCTGCAAAGAACAGTACTGCGCAGGAACATGGAATGTGAGGTCCATCAGTCAAGGTGAATTGGACGTGATCAAGCAGGAGATGGCAAGAAAAAGCATTGACGTCTTAGGAATCGGTGAACTCAAATGGACTGGAATGGGCGAGTTTAATTCAGATGACCATTGTATTTACTACTGTGGACAAGAATTCCATAGAAGAAATGGAGTAACCCTCATAATCAACAAAAGATTCTGAAATGCAGTACTTGGGTACAGCCTCAAAAATGACTGAATGGTCTTGGTTTGTTTCCAAAGCAGGTCATTCAACATCACAGTAATCCAAGTCTATGTGTTTCCTGAATTGGCAGGCAGGTTCCTTACTGCTAGTGCCATCTGGGAAGCCCCAAGCAAACCTCCAGTCTCACTTGTTTAAAGACTGTGTGCAAGCTTGGTCATTCAGTAATGTCTGACTCTGCAATCCCATGGACTGTAGCCCACAAGGTTTCTCTGTCCATGGGATCTGCAGGCAAGAATACGGGCCTGGATAGCCATTCCCGTCTCCAGGTATCTTCTTGACTGAGAAATTAAACCCAGGTCTCCTGCATTGTAGGCAGATTTTTTTTTTTTTTTTTTACCATCTGAGCCACTAGGGAAGCCCAGGTTTAAAGCAGTGAAGTTTTATTTCTCACTCATGCTTCATTGTCCACCATGGGTTCACTGGAGGCCCATCCACATGGTCCTAATGTAGGGTGCAGGCCGATGGAGCAGCCTCTTTGGAACAGCGCTGGTTGCTGTGACAGAGTGCCAGGGCTCTGAGGGGCTTCATACTGACAATGAAATGCTCCAGCCTGGAAGTGACCAATGGTCCACCAACCACAAGGACACTGAGAAGTGTATTCAGAAAGCAGAGGGGTGGAAGTATAAACCATAGGACTTGCAATGTGGCAAAACAAGGACATTATTTCTGGAAGGCTGAGGGCTGGTGTTTCACAAATCAGTAGGCACTTGGGGAGACTGATTTCCCCAAGTGCCTCTTTGTTCAACACTACTGGCTTTGGAGCTGCCCATCCTGGGTGAAGTTTGGATACTGCCATGAGCTAGATGTGTGACTTTGGGCCAATTGCTTAGCCAATCTAAGCCTCAGTTTCTTCATCTATAAAATGGTGCAATACCACCCAAGATGCCACAGCCAGTAAATGATAGGGCTGTGATTCCCAACAACCTGGGTCTGGGTCCACAGCCAATTCTTTCAAAATCCAGAGTCTTCACTGGTTAAAACACAAAAACAAAGTCCAAGTGGCTTAATAATACTCAAATGGCACAAGATGGGAGTGTAACCTCTTCCTTGTTCTACTCGTCCATTCTTCTTCCCCTTGCCCTTCTTGCCCCAGTTTTCTCCCCAGTAATCCAGGGTGCTCCTGAGCCTCCCTCCAGCCCCAGCTCCAGTCTGCCTGAGGGTAGAGCTTGTTCCCAGCTACTTGAGAGGCGTTTGCAGGGAACTGATGATTGATCTGCTTCAGACCCACAAAGCCCAGGTTCTCACCTGGCCCTGCCTCTCACTGCACATGGAGGGATCCCCACCCTAGCCAGAGGCCCTGACCTCAGCCTTCCTTAGCCCTGGCTGCACTTGGGAGGGATGTGGGGGGTCCCCTTTGCAGAAAGGAGGAAAAGGTTACAGAATCACTCTAAACAAGGCAAAACAAAGCCATTTATCTTGGGACATTAGTCACTGAGCTGCTGACGCAGGAAAACATGCTGTACTCTTGGCAATTGCCATTTACATTAGAACAGGATGATTTGTGGACTTGGAGGCCTGAGACCCTTCCAGATTCCCTCACCCACTTCTGTCTGTCCCTGCAAGCGCCAGTAGCTTCTCCTTGGGGAAGAGGGGCTGGCCTGGGCCTCGGCCTAACAGGTGCTAAAGTCCCCACCCCATTCTCTTCCATGTAGACTGGGGACTGCAGGAGGTGCCCCAGGCTCCCAGAGCTGCACTACATTGTATGTGTGGTCTTTCCTTCGGCTATAACAGTTTAGTGTTTGGGAGGAAGGCTTTTCAATCCCCACATCTGCCTACATTCTAAAAGATGACATCACCACACACACACAGACACAGACACACACACACACACAGACACACACACACACAGACACACACACACACAGACACACACACACACACACACACACACACACACAGAGATTGTCCCAACGAGGAATGGAATTGCACTGTTCAGAGATAATGCTTTCTCGTACCAGCTTAGGTGATGAAAGTGTTAGTGACGAGAGTGTTAGTCACTCAGTTGTGTCCAACTCTTTGTGAGTCCGTGGATTGCAGCCCACCAGGCTGCTCTGTCCATGGAATTCTCCAGACAAGAATACTAGAGTGGGTTGCCATTTCCTTCTCCAGGAGCTTAGGTGACATACAAAAGTAAATCAGGGGAAAGGAACTTGAGGGAAGTTGGGGGCCCACTATTTCATCCAGAGTCTTCTTTTCAAGGTGACCTGATATTTGGTTTGAAGTAAATCCCAGGTGGCACTCTTGCCCACTTTCACTTACAAGACAGGCGCCAGCCTTAGGTCCCCAGCCTTAGGTCCATCCATCCTCTGCGCTCCTGGTCATGGCGTCTTTCACGCTCACTCTCTACCTATATGCTGAGGGTGGAGCATAGGGCCTGACCCAAGCCAATAGGATGATCAAATTCTCCCAGGCTCAGCGGCTGGTTCACAGATGGATATTTAACCCAGTCAGAGTCAATGAGTTTCAAGAAAGCATTCGCTGTATTTCTGAGAGAGTGAAGCTCTAGCAAGGAAGGAAGGGAGAGTGAAAGTGAGTGTCAATGGCATAGGATTTCTTCTCTTCTTGATGTGTGGGGGTTGGGCACTGCTCTCTGGAATGGGGAGCTGGGAGGTGCTGGAGGGCCACCAGGTAGAGCTGATGATGAAGTAAAGACACAGAGAGAAACTGAGTCTCTGGTGATGTCCTTTAAGCAACTGGGTCGAACTTCTCTGGCTCAATCTGTTGAGTTTGGGGTGAAAATCAACACATTCTTTTTGTTGCTGAGGTCAGTCTGGGGTGTTCTTTGAGACATGTGTGCTCATAAGAGCCCTTGACCTGTGTGATGAGTAAGTGTGTACAGGGCACAGAAGACTGTGAAATCCGGCCTCAAATCCCTTGCCCAGTGCATCCCACCACTGAGAACATCATCACTGTGGCCTAGAGGGGCTCTTGTCCTTTTTGTGTACCCACCCTCCTTAGAAGCACTCCTTGACCCTGGGACCCAGCCCGCACCTGGGGCAGACTATGTGCTGCAGCAGGACGCTGCCACACCGATCGGGTCTTGTCCATCTTCTCCACCGAAAGACAAGCCTGTCCTTGCCTCCAGTTCCTGTGGCCTCGGCACATAGCGGGTGGGCGTTCAGTAAGTGACTGCTCTCCTGAGCAGCTATGCTGGTGGGAAGGCAGGGTTAGGGGAGCTGGGGGAGCAGGCAGACCTCAGGGGTAGGACTGCAGGAGTCGTGATCAGAAGCTGTGATGACCTCAACTGGGAAGAGAAGAGATCTGGGACAAGGAAAGAAGATGCTTTTAAAACATGGGGGCAGGGGGCAGATTCTTGCAAACTGGAGCCAAGAACAGTCCACGTTTGACACAGGAGGTGTGGTGAGTGGTATGGAAGTCCTAGGACTGAATCACAGAGAATAGCTTCAGAATGGAGTGTGGTCTGGGTAGAGGGCCATCTCTTGGTCTTGGCTGGGAGGCGTGTTTCTCTGTGCTCTCCTAGCAGGACAGACAAATTAGCAGGTGACCCTGACCCCTGCCCACACCCTGTGCTGACCTAAGTCATCAGAATGAGGGTGGCAGAAAGTAAACATTCCTAACTTTGGAACACATTTTATACTTCAAATGACAAAGAGGTTCCTGAAGTCTAGGCTGTAACTTTGAACGGATAATGAACATTGGGCTGGGAGTGGGGAATCAGTGTGTCTCCCCTACTTCAGGTCTCCTTCCACTCCCAAGCTCTTCATTGGGGCTAATACCGTTTTGAGGATGCATGGAACTAGCTCAACTGGCATTGTCTTTCTCTTTGAGCTATAGATGTCCTGGCCTTCCATCCTGGCTGCTGCCCAGTGGGGATAAAGAGCAGCCAGGGTGGAGTCCTAGGAGTGAGGGCAGGGGCTGGGGTAGTAACCTGGAGCAGAATGTCTGAGGCTCCAGTTCCAGCAGGGGATAGAAATGAAAGTAGAGGACCAGGGGAACAGGCAGAAGATGGCAGGGTGAGGAGGAGGCCACCTCCAGATGTCCTTGAGGGCACTTTGGCTCTGCCCACTCGAGGCTGCCAGACAAGGCTGTGCAGATTCTGGTTGCCAGAAGAGGAAGAGCTTACCAACGTCTCCCTGGGCCAGTCTTCTGATTCAGAGCCTGGCATGGATAAAGCTGAGGCTCACAGGCTAGCACTGCTTTTCATGACCAGTGTAGGCGTAGAAGTCATGGTGGTGGAGTGTGACCTAGCCAGGAATGGAGTCGATCCGAGCCTGGCCTCACCCAGCCGCAGCTTGCTGAAACTTTTTGGCCTAGAAGCTTGATGCCACCATCCCTAGGGAAAATCCAGCCAGATTTACCCTGCCTGGAGCCCTTCAGAAGCATCTCCAGTGCAAGTGCTGAAGCTTTGAGCACTCACAGAGCTGCCGTGCTGCGGGCTTCTGGCTAACACTCGCATATGGGCTCCTAACCTCCATGCTCAGCTGGCCTTGGTCCCACCATCTGCCCAGTGCTTGGCCGTGCTGCTCTTCAGGGGCCAGGGCCACTCCTCCCTCTCCCCTGTCCTTGCCTCCCAGCCAGCCCAGCCCGGCCCAGCCCGGCCCAGACCAGCCCTTCCCACCAGCGTGGGCCCTGCTTCACACCCATGACAGGTCAGGGTTGGGACTCAGTCACTAGCAGGCCCTCTGAGCACCGTCCAGAGCCCCATGGCCTCCCCCTCCCGCCAGCTTCTCCCCCACGAGGTTGGCATGGAGCTCCTGAGAGCTTTTGACTTGAATGAAGGAGGAAGGGAGCACAGTGAGGCAGCCCGGGGTGGCCAAGATCTCAGCCCATCCTGACTCTGCTTTCCCCTCCCTGTTCTCTGCTCAGCCCCATCCATGCAAGAGTCTTTATATAGACACATTATTTCATTTCTCTTGGGTATATGTCTAGGAGTGGAATGCTTGAATCACACAGTAGGTGTATATTGAACTTTGGAATAAACTCTGGGAGTTTAAATGTGACAATTATTCAAAGTACTTTTCCCACTGCATGTTCCCTCCAGCAATGTGGCAAGGACAGGATGTTCCACCTGTTTGCCAGCACTTGGTATGTTAGTCGTCTTAGATGAGGGCTGAGGATATGTGGGTAATAACAGCACCGAGAGAGAGAGAGTACAAGTGGAGAGTAAACCAAGAAGAGAAACTGGATTTGGGGATGCTGTTTGCATCTTGCCTTCATTGGTTATCTGCCCTGTGACCTTGGGCAAGTACTTGAACTTGGCTATGCTTCCACTGTCTCACCTGGAAAACAAGAACATCCCACCTACCTATGTTGAGATTAAATGAGGTAAACGCATTTTCACAGTACTTGGCATCAGGGTTCCCGTTAGTCTACAGGGTCTTTGCATGAATTGGATAAAGCTGTCCCCTTTCCAGCTTGATACAGTCCAGGGCCATGATGCAGGAGCTGTACTCATATACTACTATTCCCTAGACAAGAAGCCTTAGGCAGCACACCAACTGCACAATTATTTGCAGTGATTCTATTTGACCCACACATTCTCAACAAAAGTACAATGAACAAATGAAATTGAAAGGAGGAGGTGAGTGTATTGGTCAGGGGGGTCCTGTGTGTGATGACCTCTCCCTGGCAGCCCTCTCACTTGCTCTAGTGGCTTTCCCTACCCTCCACCACCTGCTCCTTTGAGTCTCTGAGACCTTGGGCACCGATCTCCAGGTCAAATCTCCCCGCAGGGAACGTCTGTGGAGTTTGGTATTTGTGTTGAGTCATACAGAGTGTGTGTGTTACTTGCTCAGTTGTGCCTGACTCTGCGACCCCATGAACTGTAGCCTGCCAGGCTTCCCTGTCCATGGAATTCTCCAGGCAAGAACACTGGAGTGGATTGCCATTCCCTTCTCCAGAGGAACTTCCGGACCCAGGGATCGAACCCTGGTCTCCTGCATCACAGACAGATTCTCTACTGTTTGGGCTACAGGGAAGTCCTGTCATACAGAACCTTGCTTCAATTCATAGTCTGGTTCTCAAAAGAAGTCCAGCATCGCAGAGATGTGCTCGAGGTAACAGCCCTTGTGGTGACTGGACTTGGTCTTTGCCAGGGACAGAAGTGGAGAGTAATTGGGATCCCCAGGAAACAC
Organism: Neotragus moschatus; assembly: GCA_006410615.1. Lineage (NCBI taxonomy): Eukaryota > Metazoa > Chordata > Mammalia > Artiodactyla > Bovidae > Neotragus > Neotragus moschatus. Next base: position 2,170,481 of record SJYA01001697.1, on the reverse strand, counting down.
GGCCAGTGTTGACTCTTTGCAGCAGAGAGATGCTGAGGAGCAGAGACAAAGTTGAAGGATCCCAGCCCTTGGAGGGTTTCTGGGTTTCTGAGGTGAAGCTTTGGGCAGGAAAGCACCCCCTCAGAAAGCAGGCATTCCTGCTGCTCTCTCTGGCCCGAACACGCAGAAGCCCGGGACATACCTGCCTAACAGGAACTCAAGGGAGGCATGCTGTGCTTAGAACACAGAACTCAGTAGATGAACAACTCAGCTGAAGCAGGCTTTTTGCTTTATGTGTTTATATCCTCGAAAGGAGCCCTTCTTTACCTGAGGGACTTAGGTCCCCTTACCTGGGCTGGCCTCCTTTAATTATGAGAACTGGACTCGGGAAGCTTTGCTTACTGAGAGGCTGTGGTGGAAGGGGAGGGAGAAGCCCCCAGAGCTGGGGGCTGGGCGGCCCTGATGACCACCCTGCGGAGAGTTTTGCCTCTGAGCCTTCCTGTTCTCCAGCCTCACCCCGGCACATAGTAGGACTTCCTGGCGGAGTGACACATGAGTCATTTCTGAGACACTCCGGTGAGTCACTGGAGAGGCAGTGTCACCACGCTGCAGTGTACCAGCGACAGGGGATTTCAGGGGCTGCAGAGTGGGCGGGGCCTGCGGTTTCCTGTGTCCCTCCCCCAGCCCAGGGGTCACCTGCTTGCTGGCCAGGAGAAGGCTGGAAGGGAGCGGACAAAGCAAGCACCTTCCAGCCAGGCGAAGAGGAGAGAGAGAACTTCCTCTTTAAGGTCTCCGCAAATAGATCACAGTGTGACCTTCTTTTCCTTTCCAGCATAAGCGTTCGGTTAGACTTTAGGCCAGCTCTGATGAGGGAAGAAATGCAATGGAACCCACTTTCCTCCTCTTCCTGGGCAGAACGTTTCCAAGCTTAGAAGAGCCGGCCAGACACAGATAGGACCCCAGGGAAAAAGGTGACAGTTGGGGTTAGGTGGCCCGGGTGAAGGGAGTCAGGCTTAGCGTGGAAAGGCCACCCAGAAGAGACCACGTAGGAAGGCCTGGGCAGGGGTCGGGCTGGCCACGCCCCCTCCGCCCTCCCCTCTGCCATGCATCGTGGACGGACACCGGGCCGCTCTGCCTCATACCGCAGCTTCTGAAGGTGACAGTCACCTTCCGCCGTTCTCCCCACTGCCTGCCGCTGGGCTGGGGAAGCAGAAGACATAAATCCTTCCTCGTCCCTGTCCCGTGGCGCTTGCCTGCGTGGCCCCGGGGAGGAGACTCTCGCGGCTGTAAATCAGCGTCCCCTGCGCGCCGCCTGCCCTTCATCACGGTGCTTTACGACGCTGACACCCGCCAGGATTTAGTGGGCCAGCCGGGCTGAGGCCGCCTCATTGAAATGCCCCCTCTACCCTCCCACCTCCTCCTTCAGAAGGGAGGCCACCGTAAATCCTGGAGATGGCTATTTGCATATCCATCTGCATACATTTGCCCCTCAAATTGCCTGCATCAGAACTCACAGCATCACTGGAGGAGCCAGAGAGTTTCTGTTGTCCCAACTCTTGTAGAGGAAGGGGAAACTGAGGCTGGGGAGGGATGGGGCCCTGTGAGGCAGGGACAGAGTGGGGGTTCGGTGCAGCAGGGATTTAGCAGAGGTTTTGTTGTTGTTGTTCAGTCGCTCAGTCATGTCCAACTCTTTGAGACCCCATGGACTGTAGCACGTCTGGCTTCCCTGTCCTTCACCATGTCCTGGAGCTTGCTCAAACTCATGTCCATTGAGTTGGTGATGCCTTCCAAACATCTCGTCCTCTGTCTTCCCCTTCTCCCCCTGCCTTCAGTCTTTCCGAGAATCAAAGGCTGGGGACCCCTCTGGCTCCTTCTGTTTCAAACTGGGCTCAGCCAAGACCAGGCCCCAGTCTGGACATGAGTAATCCGTTGAGAAGGGTGAGGGCCTGGTGCAGCCAGATTCTTCTATTTGCATGAGCCCCTTTGCCCTACACCTCAACACCAATCTAGTGACCCTTGGCCCAAGAGCATCACTCATCGGTTCAGGGGTGGCATCCTTGGGCTCCTTTGCCTGGGCCTCTTCAAGGGTAGGTGAACCCTGAGCCCTCCCTCAAGCTCCCTTCTGCCCAGGAAGGCTCAGAACTTTCTGGGCTCTCAGGGAGAGGAAGGGCCACGGCAGAGCCAGCCCGCCTTTCTGCTCTTGATCCCAGGCCCCATTCAGTCTTCCAAGTAGAAGCCTATGGGTGGGGCCCAGCACCCTGAGCTGGGCCCAGAGATGACTGGAGACCAGATCAGGGAGGTTTCCTCTGGTGGCATATGTCTGCTCCCTGCCCTGTCCCTGCTCCTCTATTGCTCACCCCTGTGGTGTGTGCCTCATGTGTTTCTGATTGACTCATAAGAAATGCCTTCTCATCAGAGGCCCGTATTGCAACAGCCTGAGGAGGCGCGGGCTTTGGGGGAAACCTGCTGCTCCTTCTGAGACCCAGGGTCCTGACAAGACTGATATGGGCTCTTCCTTGACCTAGGCTGGGGGGCTCCCTCCCTCCCTCCCCCAGGATAGCACCCAGGGGGGCAGCTGTCCTGGGCCCCAGATGTGGTGCCCATCTCTCAGAGTCTCCTTTCACTGCCCAGCTCCCCTCTCCACCCCACCTGCCCTGTCCCACCACCTGGAGGCTGGTGAACGAACCCCAGGACAGGACAGAGTTGTGGGTGGGAGACCCTGCCGGGTGGGGCCCAGCTACCCTTGTCTCTGCAGATCCTTCCTGGATCTCTCCAGGGCTCTGTGCTGGGAGCCCTGTATGTCCACATCACCCCAGCTCAAGGAGGGGATAAGTGAGCATTGGAGCCAGGATGCTCCGAGTGGGGAGAGGCAGGAAGAGGATGTCCCTGAGCATGGGCACCACCTGGCTTGCCTGAGAAATAACCCCAGGAGAAGCATGGGAGACCACCCTGGTAGCCCTGGCTGTGTGCTGAGGGAGGGGTGGACCCTAATCCCCACCTTTCTGGTCTCCCCAGCCCCTGCCTCTTCTCTCTTCAACCCTGTCCTGGGTTGTTCCGTTTTCTCTTCTCTGTTGAACGTCCAACGGCCTCCCCTGGTTAGGGGAGAGTCAGGTCCTTCCTCCAACCCCTGTCTTCAGGGCAGACTGGCCCAGGTGAGGTGGACAGAGAGTGTGTCGGGATGCGGAGACCCTGGACAAGCAGGAGGATGACAAAGATGAGCTCAAACTCCCTGTTTCTCCAGCTTTTAATAAAAATAAATAAATAAATAAACAAAGAATAATAGTAAATAATGGAATATGGCCTGCTATAGGGTCCAGGATAGTGGGGAGCACAGAGTCAGGGGATGGCTGGGAAGACCTCCCCAGAGCCACCCTGGCTAACATTTTCTGGGATTCTTAGAAAGCACTACATAGACTTTGTGGCGGCATGGCAGCAGAAGGGACCCCCATCTGGAAGCCTTTAAAGTCTCCCTCCCCCTCTTCTCCAAACAGCTTGTTCCCAGAAAACAGGAGGAGAAGTTACCCAACAACAAGCTGGGGCTTCCTGTGGGGCTGGCAGCCCCTCCCTGCCTTTGTCTCAGCACACCAGGCCCTTACCCGCCCTCCAGGCTCTGCTCAGCGGGGCCCCTGCCTGTTACACATCACGGAGTTGGTTCCTGACACCTCCTTGACCACCTGGGTGCACAGCTCACTTCCCCCAGGAAGCCCTCCGGAATCACCTCTTGGCATTCTGGGAACTGCTCCAACTCCCTGTGAACACACACACCCAGCCTTTGTGTGTGCCCTTGTTCTGGTTCAGGCCTGCCAGCCTATTTGCTATGTTGTCTCTCTTCATCCGGTCTGGGCTGGAAGAGTATTTAGGGCTTGGTGAGCCTTCCCTTTTTATTTTACATAATGCAAAATTGAGGCCCAGAGAGGCCAAATGACTTGTCCCAAAGTGAACAGAGCCAGATATAGACCTCAGCTCTCTTTCTCCCAGTCCAGGGGTCCATTGCCCGCCCAACATGTCCATTTGGTTGTGGTTGTCTCCCCAGGATGACAGCACAGCCCCAAAGAGAGCCCGTAAGTTCTGACTTGATGTGCGGTTGGGCACAGCCGAGGTGTAGAAGCTGCCAGAAACTGAGGGGCAGAGACCTCAGAAAGGTGGCAGGACTGGCCAGTGACTGGGGAGGTATGGTCTTCAGAAGAAAGAGTTGGGGCTCACTGATGCTTACCCAGAGGGCCTGGCAGCCTGGCCTGCAAGTGGACTGGGCGATCTGGCTCCTGACTTGCTCACTTGGCATTTGAGGAAATCACCTTGAAATGAAAAATCTCCAACCAAAAGAGGTTTTTAATTTTTAGATAAGCAGAGAGTTCAGTTTTAAATGAGATAGATGGAGAAACAGTGGAAACAGTGTCAGACTTTATTTTGGGGGGCTCCAAAATCACTGCAGATGGTGATTGCAGCCATGAAATTAAAAGACGCCTACTCCTTGGAAGAAAAGTTATGACCAACCTAGATAGCATATTCAAAAGCAGAGACATTACTTTGCCGACTAAGGTCTCCATCTAGTCAAGGCTATGGTTTTTCCTGTGGTCATGTATGGATGTGAGTTGGACTGTGAAGAAGGCTGAATGCCGAAGAATTGATGCTTTTGAACTGTGGTGTTGGAGAAGACTCTTGAGAGTCCCTTGGACTGCAAGGAGATCCAACCAGTCCATTCTAAAGGAGATCAGCCCTGGGATTTCTTTGGAAGGAATGATGTTAAAGCTGAAGCTCTAGTACTTTGGCCACCTCATGCGAAGAGTTGACTCATTGGAAAAGACTCTGATGCTGGGAGGGATTGGGGGCAGGAGGAGAAGGGGACGACAGAGGATGAGATGGCAGGATGGCATCACCAACTCCATGGGCGTGAGTCTGAGTGAACTCTGGGAGTTGGTGATGGACAGGGAGGCCTGGCGTGCTGCGATTCATGGGGTTGCAAAGAGTTGGACATGACTGAGCGACTGAACTGAACTGAACTGGTCCTTGTAAAATCTTTCCAGAAATACAGTGACTGCTGGGTCTCAGTAAGCACGGAGGCTTCAGGAGGAAGATGGAAATGGGCTTTGAAGGGTGGGGATAGGCAGAAGAGCCTTCTAGAGCAGGGCATGAGCACAGACTCAGGGTGAGTGAGCACCGACTGACCTCAGTCACTCTGACCAGGTGTGTGGCCTGGGACTGGCTCCTTAATTAGTCTCTGCCCTGGTCTCTCACCTGGATGAAGAGGATTACAGTAGCATCTCCCTGAGGTAGCTGAGGCCATATTTGTAAACATGAGGTAACATTGGTAAAATTCTTCACATAGTAAGTGCCCTCTGAGAGGCACATTTATTTACTCATTTACTTAACAANGTCCTTGTAAAATCTTTCCAGAAATACAGTGACTGCTGGGTCTCAGTAAGCACGGAGGCTTCAGGAGGAAGATGGAAATGGGCTTTGAAGGGTGGGGATAGGCAGAAGAGCCTTCTAGAGCAGGGCATGAGCACAGACTCAGGGTGAGTGAGCACCGACTGACCTCAGTCACTCTGACCAGGTGTGTGGCCTGGGACTGGCTCCTTAATTAGTCTCTGCCCTGGTCTCTCACCTGGATGAAGAGGATTACAGTAGCATCTCCCTGAGGTAGCTGAGGCCATATTTGTAAACATGAGGTAACATTGGTAAAATTCTTCACATAGTAAGTGCCCTCTGAGAGGCACATTTATTTACTCATTTACTTAACAACATTGCTTTCCTTGTACTATCCACTTTAATTCCTATAAGCAATACAAGATGGTATTTACTGGAGCTTGTGACTCATGGATACTGGGCCTGGGGACCTTTCAGGGAGAGAGATCCTGAGACTTAAATACTCCGGCCTCCTCATACAAGACGTTGTCCACTTCTGGGCCACTCTCTCTCAGGATGCACCAACCTGTGCCAAGGACCAGAAACCCCACAAGCCCTGACTCTGGGGGCAGCCTGGGTAGAGGCGGAGAGGGTGTGGGGAGGGGGCATATGTGACCATGGATTACAGTTCCAAGTGAGAAGTAAGCAGGAGCAGATGGAGCCCAGAGCACGAAGTTCCTGTTCTCATGCAAATGTCTGGGACAATAAAAGTCAGGGGGGTAGCCATTGTGGGGGGCAGGGAGGAGGTGGAGGAAAGCAGGGGAGGGGGCGCAGAAGGAAGACGCCATGCTGGCAGAATTAGCTCTTATTCAGAATTGCCGTTGAATTGCTTGGGGATGGGGGTGGCCTTTCCAGTCTGCTGCCCAGGGCCCTTGGCCAGCCTACTAGGGCCCAGGCAGGGCCTGGGAGAGTGGGGAGGGGTCTGGGCCTGTGCCTGCTGGGGATGGCTTGACAGCAAGTGCTCTTCAGAGCTGATTGCATTTCCTGGCCTTTGATGCCCGAGATCAAAGCAGTGCCAAGCCCTCCCCGCCTCCCAGCTCCTGGCAGCTCCTCCCTGCCCTGGGGGTCCAGGCTGTGTGGTCGACATAGTGGCTGGAGGGGGCAGGCCAGCCTGGCATTAGTGGCAGGCCCCAAGTGACTTAGAGCAACTGACATGTGAGCTCTTTCCCACTCTGGGGTTGCCAGGAGCTCCAGCTGTGGGTGGATGCAGCCCACATCTACTCTCTGTGCTTGTCACACTGGCTCTGTGTTCTCAGACACTCAGGGGTTAGACATGCAAGTCACCAAAAGCCAGGCCATGGGGGTTGGGTTTGGGGGTGAGGTCCACGTGGCGAGGATCAACCACAAGAGCCAAGACTGGAAGCCAAGATTGGAAACCACAGCCTATGGAGATGGCACAAGGTCTGTTTTGCTGGAGCAAGAAAGGATTGTACCCTTGGTCACGCAAACTGACCTGTCACAGGATCCTGCCTGGGAGAGGCTTGGTGCTGGTTTAGACGAGGGCCCCTACACAGACCTTCCTTCCTCTGATGGATCCTCTGACCATTCTGGCTCCATCCTGGAGGATCTTCCACTCCCTTGTTTCTACCTGACCTGAGCACCCCATGGGGAACTGGCCCCGGGGGCATTGGCTGCAGGGATCCTACCCTGGGATGCGCTATGTAGGTTTGTAAGGGTCCTGCACCCAACTGGGAAGCTCTCCTGGGCCTTTTTGCCTGTAGTGCCCTTGGCAGGGCTTCAAGTTCAAGTAGCTGCTCAGGGCAAACCACTGTTTGCCTGACTCCTTCCACCCAGGTGTCTATCAGCCTCAGTTTCTCTTTGGCAGAAGTATGCAAGGCATGCTAGGCAGAGGACGGGCTGAGAGTAGAAGGTGGTCCGTGTGGAAGCTCTGGAAGGAAGGTAGAAGCTTCTGTGGTTGCAAACCTGCAGGTCCTCGGGGAGGGGTCCTTGGCCAGAATGATGGTGGGACTCTGGTGGTCTGCGTGCCTGCAGTGGGGCCCTGGCTCCCCATGGTGCCCACCCATGTGGAGAGGATTAAGGCCTGGAAAGACATGTTTTCCTGCTTTCCTTCTTGGAAGGAGGATCAAGGGGACCTGGTGACAGCCCAGAGATTCTGGGCATGTGGACAGGCCCGCTTTCCTTCCTGTCCATCTCCCAGGCAGCCTGAGAGATGCGCACCATCTGCTGGCAGCCCCGAGCCTCGAGCCCCCAGCCAGCCTGGGGAAGAAGCAGCAGGCAGACCTGCATTTCCATTCTCAGAGCCCCACCCCCAACCCCACCCCGCTGAGAGGAAGCACTGGGCTGGGGCCCAGTGGAAATAAGACAGCAGGCATTATGCACAATGATTATTGGGCTTAGTGGACCTGAGCAATGTTGATCAGGGTTGCAAAGATGTAGGGGCTCCTACCACCCTGACTTCCCTCTGCTCATTAGATCCAGGAGACAAAACTGCTTCAAGAGAAGGAATTATAGGACCCTGGAGGGTGGGGCTTGAGTTTGGGGCTGGGACTGAGGGTGACTGTGGCATCCTGTGCTTGTCTGGGTTTGTGTGTGGCAAGTGGCAGAGCAATTCTTAAACCCAGATGCATGCACTCACATGTACACTCATGCACAGACACACACTCACACTTCTGCGAAGACAGTATCCAGCATTGCAGTGCTTGCATTTGGTGAGTGCGTGAGTGAAAGTTGCTCAGTCATGTCCAACTCTTTTCGACCCCATGGACGATGCATTTGGTAGGTACACAATAAATATTAGATGCTGCCACTGTTGCTAAGTCACTTCAGTCGTGTCCGACTCTGTGCGACCCCACAGACGGCAGCCCACCAGGCTCCCCCCTCCCTGGGATTCTCCAGGCAAGAACACTGGAGTGGGTTGCCATTGCCTTCTCCAAAATATTTGATGAATGGATGGTTAAATTAGAGAATGAATGGCCCCCAAGGTTCTAGCCACTGGGCTTCTCTTCCTCTACTCAGAACCTTAGTTTTTGAGGCTTTTTCATTCTTTATTCCCGGCTAGTGACTCGGTTATCTGGAGTAGTCACTTCTCACTGGCTGGTTGTTCTCTAGTTCTTAGCATAACAATTAAATTGTGGCTTTCTGGGATAGAAGCTTAGATCTCACCCCCCACAAAATTCCCTTACACTGGGTTTGGTCTTCATCAGTACCTGGTACTGATTTCTTGGGGCATCTGTAGGGTTGTGCAAGGTTCGGAGTTGGACACTGAGATGGCAAGTGACATTCTAATCTGAGCTGTGCCCCTGGAGCATGGTTTAGATGACCAGGAAAGGTCTGGGACTCAGGGGCCAGTCAGAATTAAGACTGGAACAGGAATTTCTAACCTGGGATTATATGCGGGCCCAGGCGCCCCACCCCTTTTCCCCCAGGCTCTCATTGCCACGTGTGATCTGTGTGAATGTGCTCAAGAGTACATTCTAGAATGAAAAGAAAGCTACTTAACTTTGTCCCCCACAGGGATGGAGCAGCCAGAATGGGCAGCAAACAGAAATAGCTGCAGGCCAGCCCCGTAGCGGCCGTTGGCCTCTCCTCTCCCCTCCCAGCCTCTCCCTTCCCTTGACTCCCTCTCTTTCCTTCTCCCCCATTGCTACCACGGATTGGGTGGCACTCCTTCTGTGTTCTGTGTTGAAATGGCCCTCCTAGAGCCACGCCTGTCACTAAGGGACTAGAAGCTTCCATGCTGGCCCTGGTCTTGACCTCATGGGATGACCGTGTCCACTCCTCTCCTCTGAGACTAAGCGCAGGTGGGCATGGCAGGACTGAGCACGTGGGGAGGAGGGGATGGAGACCTTGGTCACCGGGGAGCTGTGGGGTTGGAGACTTTCAACTTGGCTTTTGTGTGTGACTCCGTAGGAACCCTCTCTTGAAGTGACTCAGTGTGACTGAAGCCACTCTGCCATACACCCACCAGGACTCTGAAGGGTCGCTCTTTCCAAGCCCCCAGGTCGCTGAGCAGCAAGGGGTACCTGCCCCTGCCCCCTGGCAGGCTGGCACCTCATCTGAGCCCCTCTGTGCTCCCTGTGTGTCTGGATGTGTACGCACATTTGTGTGCGCTCGAGTCAGCCTGTGTGGGCCCGTGTGTGCCTGTGCACATGTGCCCAGAGTGAGCGCGGGTACACACACGCACGTGAATCTGTGTGGGGATGACGTGCCAGTGTGTGCACGCTCACAAACGGAAGACTTGGCTGGGAAACCCGAGTTTCCCTGTCCCAGGCCTCAACCCCTGCTCCCTGGGGCCCTGGTGGAGGAGAACATAGAGTCCCCAAACCCCGCGATCTGGGACGGTGGCTTCTGTCGGATCCCGCCCCCTCCCTCTCTCTCGACACAAATAGCTTGTGGAACAAAGGGAGCTGGGGATTTGGATTATTTATACAGTCAACATTAAGCAACTTGTGGTCTATTTAAATTCTTCTTTATTAGGCCGGGAAATTCCATGGCAAACACTCAGGCAGTAAGGAAACCTCCAACAAGGCAGCTCCCAGCTCCACACTGCCGTTTGCTTCCTCATCATCTTTCCTGCTCCCGACCTCTGACCCCTGCTTCTTCCATCCAGGCTCCCCCAGGCCATGCCCAATCCTGTCTTCCCCACCTGCATGCCTTCCAGATTCTCCCTCTGTCCTTCAACCTTTATCTCTCAAACCTTCACCCCAGGCCCCCACCCAACACCTACCGGTGCTTTCTGTGACGTGGGAGGGTCGGCCAGATACCAAGCCTTGCACTTCAGAGACAGCTCTGCGGGAGCAGCAGCGGAGCCACAAGGAGGGGGAGTCAGGCTTGGGAGAAGGTGGGGAGGGGCAGTCTGTGGGCCTGCGCTCACCATCAGTGTGCTCTGAAGGCTCAGGGGACCTCTGCTCCCAGAAGTGCCTCTAGCAGACAGCTTAGGCAGCAAAAGAAGGGGTCTTACCAACAGGACGAGCCACCAGCCTCTCCCCACCCCTGGCTGCTGGAGTTGTACATGGGGCCGAGCAGGGTCTGGGGCTGAGGAGGGGCCAAGGGTGGCGAAGCTCAGGGATCCCTTCAGAAGGGACAGCCTCTGGGCTGAGGGTCCACAGGGAAGGCCTCTTCTCCCAACAGTGGGCCCTGCTTCTTCTCTCCCTAGGCTGTGGCCCTGAAGGCTCACCCCGAGGCAGACATCACTTGGGAAGTGAGAGGGAAGTAGGGAGGAGAGCCAGAGGAGCAACCTGGGGTCTGGAGGATCTACCGTTTCTGGACAGGTGTGGGAGCCCCTCTCCTAGCTCTCGACTCCCAGGGGCCCTCCTGGCCCGGCTCTTACCTCAAATGAAAGCTCCTCTCTCCAGCTAGACTGTGAGCCCCTGAGGACAGAGAATGCAGACATTCACCTAGTAGCCCAGGGCCTGGGATGCAGATAATAGCAGGAGCCTCACCGATGTTCCTTGAACTCAAAGAAATGGGACTTTGAGGGCTTGTGGCCCAGTCCAGTCCTCAACGTTCTCCCCTAACATAACCTCGGCCCAGAATCCTGTCCTGTTCCTGCCTTTCCCAGGGGACAGGGCCTTGCCCAGATGGAGAGGAGTCCACTGAGGGCTCAAGGCTCATTTTGAACCTGTCCTGATGGCAGGCTGTGGTGGGAGAAGAGGGGCAGGCTGTGCCTCCCGGACTTGGGTGGGGGGCATCACCAGGGAAGGAAAGAGGTGAAGGTTGCCATGCCGACTCCATCTCTGGAGATCTGATGAAGGCTCAGCTATTGTTTGAGCTGATGTTTGGGCTACAGGTAAGCAGTGCGTCCCCTTCCAGGCAGACAGGGCAGGGGTGGAGAAGCTGCCCCTTCCAGATTGCAGTGTGACAACCTCTCTCTAAACGGCAGCTGATGGAGAGGGTGGGGAGACCGACCTAGAGCTTGCTGCCGATTATCACCTCGCTGTCAGTCCTGCCCTCTGGGCCTGTCCTTGCTGCCACCTCTGGGCCCGTGTTTCTGATTAGTGGGCCCCAGCTGTGCAGCATTAGTTGCATTTTTCCAGGATGAATCTTGGTTGTGACTTCCTGCCACGGGTCTGAACCAGCTGCCTGCTTTTGCCTCCTGCTTCTCATCCCCATTCCCTAGGCTGCCCCAAATGCCCTCACTCCCAGGGGGCTCCTCCCCGAGGGGACAGTGAGGCAGCCCCTGTCTCAGGGGTTTTTTCTTCTAGGTCAGGGGAGATGTCCTTTTGCCTGCCTGGGGATGCTCAGGGCATAGCTGCTGCTCACAAGCAGAATCCAGGCAGCTTCTTAGATGTGTGGCCTTCAGTGGGTGACAGAGCCCCAGACCTTCACAGATGGGCAGATGCCACCAGACGAGGGCTGAGCAGGTCAAGATCAGGGAGGTGTTTGTACAGGGGTGAGGAAGTTGCTCAAGAAGTCTCCAAAGACCAGAAGCATCACCTTCTGGCTTTCTGGGGTCCGTCTTCTGTGCAGGCGTGGTCTTGATGTGGTTGAGCCAGTCTCCAACTGAAGCCTTGATCTGCATTAGCCCTTTTCCCTCTGGATTTGCAGTGTGCTTCCTGTGAGTTACTCAGTGAAGACACCAGCTCAGCAGAGCATCCGCCTGAGAGGTAGTGAGTTCCCTGTCCTGTAGGTGTGTAAGTATGAGCTGGAGAATCAAATCTGTTATGTTCACAGTGGCCTTTATATTGCATGTGATCTTCACTGCATCCCTGTAAGGGGGCAAGGCAGGGGCGGGAGTGATCCTTACAGTCTTCAGAGAAGGAAACAGGCTGGAAGGAGGGAGTGAGTACGTGTTGAAGCCTGCCTTAGAACCCAGAAGTGAGACCCACCTTAGCTCAGCAAGAGTTTAATCAATATGCATCTTCTCTGGGCCCAGCCTGACTCCCAGAGACTGTAAGCCCGGAGCCCAGCCTGGCCGTTGGTGTGTCCCGTTCCATCTCTCCCTGCCTCCCAGTTTCCTGGTGGATACCCCCAAACAGTCTGATAAGCCCTGACCTGGGCTTGCCTGTCTGATTCTTACTGTCCCTCCTTGTCCCAGGAGCCTGCCTGCAGCCATAGCCGCTAGTCTTTGCCAGGATCAAAGCTCTAGAGGATTCTTGAGGCTGTCAGCATCCTGAATAGGAGTTCCATGGAGGGAAGGCTTGCTCCTGTGTCCCCAGGGCCCAGAGCAGGGCTGACAGTCGAGATGACTCAGGCTGGACAGTGAGTCCAGCAGGTGTGAGATTTGGAGCCGAGAGTGACCTAGAGAAGTGGCTACAGCTGGCACTGGGGACCCCGGGGAATCAGGAAGATGTGCTCACTCTGGGAAGGAGGCAGAGGCTGGAGGCAGGAGGTGTGAGCTGTCCTTAGGGAGAGGGGACTTGTGTTCCAAGAGCATGGCGCTCTTGAAAACACTCATCAGAGAAGGGTTGAGAGCAGCACTGGGTGCCAGACACGCTGGGTGGGATGATGTTCTCCTGTGGCCTTGGGCAGGGCTGCTGAGAGGGGACCAGATGCTGCTGGAAGCTGGGGGCTGCCAATGGGCTGCTTCTTTTTTGGACCCCTGCAGGGGTGCTACGTTACAGCCCAGAACCCATTCCAGGAGCCCCAGTCAGCAGCAAGGCTCTGGAGAGATGGGCCCATCAGGTCTCTCAAACACCCTTAGAGAGTTTTCTGGACTAATGCATTGGGTGGTGTCAGGCAGGGGGCAGAGGCTCTGCCCTGGGGAAGCCTCTGTCCCAACCAGGGAGATGCTACCTCTGCCCTCGGGCTCCTCTTCAGTTTATGATGTGTTGACATATCATAACCCCCAGGTTTCCTTTGCCCTGGAACTAAAGGTTTTATTCCTTCAATTCTTTAGTTATTTTAGGCAAATGTGAGCTGTCTCTCTAATTATTGCAAGGAACTGCCAACAGCTACATTTGGCTAGATTGAGACTATGAATGAAACTTGTGTTCCTCTCTCACGGGCTTGGTTGGTTTTAGCCTTCTCTGTCTCTTGGATGGCTGGTGGCAGAGTGCTGTGTGTGCTGATCAGCTAATGGGAACACAGTGTCGGTTTGCCTGGGCCATGCCAACAGGATCTTGGAGCGGGGTGGACCCGTGGTAAACTTTTGCATGAGAAGCAAATTCCCCTGTTGAAGGATGACTCCTTTAGCCTCCATTCCGTACCTGCGGAGACAGGGAGCGCTCTCTCTACTAGCTGATTTTAGGTTCTGTCATTTGCTCTAGGGCTCCAGGCCAGGCAGGGGGTCACTGAAGTTTCTCCTCCAGAAGTAGCTCTTGTGGGGTCCCCCAGAGCCCCCTGGTGGTCACTATGAAGGTGTGCTGCTCTCCCCAGGGGTCCTCTTACGGTCTCAAGTGGACAAAAGGAGCCTCTTCCTTTGGCGAGGGCTCCCTGTGCTGGCCCTGCGGCTGGCAAAAAGCCCCGAGTTAGAGTTTCCTTGCTGTTCACCATGCATAAGGTCAAGGCCCATCCCCTACCCCATGCAGTGACCCTTGGGTACCTCTTCCTGGACATTCTTACCCCACCCAGCCAAGTCCTGGCACACCCAGAACCACACTGCATGGTGCTCAGCGTAGACCTGAGCTTCACTGTGCTGAAAGGCCCCCACCTTCCAAGAAAGGCTCAGCCACCATTACAGGGAGGAAGTGACCATGGACTGGGGAAAGACAGAGCAAAAGCAGGAAGCAAGGCAAGGTCATCCTCGCCTGCCATCAGCCCAGGGCCCCTTTCACTGTCTAACTAGATAGCTCTGGCTAGAAGCAAACCTCTCCTGGGCTGAAGTGTCCGGGTCCTTGTGGGTTCAAAAGAGAAGATGTCTTTATCATACCTAAGAGATCAGGGGAAAAGGTATAATTCTCCTGATGTTTTGCTTTGGAACATGGCTACCTGTAGTCCCAGTGATAGGGGTGCTGAAGAAGGACCCTCCATCTTCCCCCTCACCAACAATATCTCCATGGCCATATCCATCTTTCCAATCTAAGTCTTTGAAAGCCATGTCTTGATAGGAAGAGCAGGAAGTGGCTCTTCTATAACAGTAGAGTCTAGGCTGTGATTTTACACTCACTGAACAGTTGAGGATAATGGAAGGGAAGCAAGGGGCCAGTGGGGCTCCAGTCAGCCCTTTGGCCAATTCCATTAGACCAGGGTGATCTAGCCCAGCAGCAGGCCTGGGAGCACAGGAACGGTCTCCAGACTTCCCTCATATCCTATGTTCTGTCCCACCATAGACAACAGGCAGTGTGGGCTTGTCCCATGGCCCCTGCACCGTGAGAGAGCATCACAGAGCACCACGGCAGGAAGTTGTGGGCCTGTCCGGTTACTTTATACAGCCTCCCCTAGCCTGAGCCGAAACCCACGCCTGCAAGGCTTTCCTGCAGCCCTTGGGGTTTCCTCTTCAGCCTTCTGGCAAAAAAACCATTCCAACAAAAACCTCCATAGTCCCTCGAGAACTTGCTATAATTTATAGGCATAAGGCAGCCCAAATCCATGCAGAGAAAAGTAACATTCTTCCCCAAGAAGCAACTCAGCCAGTTGAGAGAGAGGGAGGGAGGAAGAGGGAGCATGGAGAGAGAGAGAGAGATTTTGCTAAAAGATTAACTCACTTACAAAATAAATTGGTGAAAGACAAAAAGGAAAGCTGAAAGTGAGCATATCTCATCCTCACCGCACTCAGTCTAAGGGTGACCAGTTGTCTCCAAGGACAGAGGGTGCCTTAGGACAATGGATGGCTACTAGTTTTTATTTGCCAAATGGTGTTTTTCTTTTTTTCTTCCTTAGAACAAAGGGACACTTCTTCTCAAAGGTAATCAAGCCACTTCCTTTAGAAAAGCCCAGAAAGATTTGCAACTTTTTAACGAGTTTTTCCAGCATTTACGCCATCATACAATTTAACTTTTACAATAAGCTGGGGAGATTTGGTTTTATCATCCCCATTTTATGAATGAAGAAACTAAGGTTCAGGAGGTTATGTGCCTTCTACTCTGATGAGGTAACAAAAGGAAGCAGAAGGCAGAGCTAGGTTTGCAGCCTCCAGAGCCCACATTAGGGAAGGGGATACAAGAACTTAGAGGATGTCAAGTCAAGAGAAAAGGCCACATAGGGCTGCACAGGGATGGGAGGGGTTAAGTGCCATACTGTGGAGGTAGTCTTTTCAACACCACCCCCTCCCCCTTTTTTCTCTTCCTTTTCCACTGAGCTGACCTTTAAATTATGGCATCAGCTGCCGTGCCAGACAGGCTGCGATTTCCCCTCTCTCCATCTGCCTAGGCTTCCTCCTGGCGCAGTCTCGCTAGACTGCGCCTCTTGCTGCGCTCCCCTCCCTCTTTCCCGCTCAATCCTTTTCTCTCCTCTGCCCATCCCATTCACAAAATCCCAGGATCACAGGAGCCCGCTGCAGGTGGGCAATACTGCCCATCCGACTTCCCGCCCCCTGGCCCTGCTCAGGGGTCGCCATCAAGAGTTTCTCCTCTGCACAGACTTGTTTCCACCTCCCCTGCTCTGGCCCCCAAACCTTCACGCCAGCCCCTCCCCGCCGTTTCCCCATCCCCAGCTCTTTCTGCTCCCCCATCTGCCCCAGCCTAACCCCTCCAAAAAGCCTCACTGCAGGGATGTACCCTCTGCTTAATGTTCATTTGCATTTGGCCCAAGGCCTGAGCGATATTTTTTACCACGACTGTAGAATATAGCAGACATTAAATCTTATCGGTTTAATTTTCTTCCAGATAATAGTACAGCCTTTGATTTTTTTCCCCCAAACTATGGAAAAAGTGTCAAAGAGAAGTGGAACATTAATCAAGGGACTTTGATGAAAAGAATGAACGTGTTTTCCTAAGAGCCCAACATGTGGTGCAGCTGCTGGTGGATATTTAAATGACATTTTTCATATGTTGCTGTAAAAAAAAAATCTCTTTGAGTCGATTCTGGAAATATATTCCAATTTGCTACAAGGCCAGTGGTTTTAAAATTATTTAGAAATAAAACGTGTTTATGATTTCTGCCCTACTTTGTATATTTGTCTGCTGCAGGCCTCTTTCCTTTGAGGAGGGCCTTGCCTGTTTCTCCCAGAAGCTGCAGGCCTCTTAAAGGCAGCAACATTCAGCTTTGGCCTAGCACGTCGCTCAGTCCCAGAGGCTTAAACTGTGATGGGAGGGATTTAGATGAGAAAGAAAAAGAAGGTGATGGGAGAATGTCATTATGCTTTGAAAGGTCTGGGGAAACTTTTATAAAAGGCATGATTTCTCCTGTAAAAGAGAAAATTATTAACTCATTCAACTCCTAAGTTTCCCTTAGAACCTGAACACCTACCTGAGTGAGGGAAAGCCAGAAGCTGGAAAACCCTGGCCTCCAGCCTCTCATGTGTGGAGGGAGCCCCAGTCTCACCTGCACTGGGGAGGTTGGGGAGACCTGAGTTTTCACTTTATTTTTGTGCCCGCCGGGCTGGGAAATCCTTGGGATGATGCTTCCCTCCCACCCTGTTGGGATTCCTCCCTTGGAAGATCCTTTAAAGTTTTCCAGACTCCTGATTGCTGAAGGACCAGTTTCTTCTCTCTGAACCGAGCCATCTTTGGGAACTTCGCCAACCCTGATATCAGGGGAAGGAGAGAGACCTCTGAGAGACCTTCTTTGGAGTGGGACAAGGTGGTTCTGTCCCCAGAGCTCTGATCACACAGGCAAGGCCTGGCCGGCAGCAGTGGGAGGACGTAAATGAAGTTCCAGATAGGGAGTAGCCCACAGACCCTCCCCAGGGCCAGGAAGGCACGTGACCGGGAGGCTTGCTGGCCTTCCCGAGGCAGGGTGGCTCCTGGGTGAGATGCAGAAAGGCCCACGACTTTCTCTGGCCTGGCCTGGGCCCTGCACTCCCAGTGGCCCTGTCCTGGCTGACCAGTGGGGGGCACACTCGCCCTAGTTTTCCTGTCTCCATGGAAGTTATGATAGACCCGAAGGGATGTGCAGGGGTGCTGGGGCTCTCCCTTGCTGGAAGCCTCCTGGGGGTGGGGTGTTCACTGTCTGCTGGGGCCATCTCCACACTCGCAGCTGCCCCATCCTCCTGTACCAGCCTTTGGCTTCCCTGCCCTGTCCTCAACAGGGTCTTATCCGGAGAAAACCTTTTCTGGGATATCTGTGGTTTGGGCAAGGGAACATGTCTGCCCAGACCCAGGGCCGAGAGGGCAGTGGCTGAGTTTCTTCAACTCTGAGCTCAAACCCAAGCTCAAGCCTCCCCTCCTTTCTGATCTGCCCCTCCTTCCATCCCAATCTTTTGTCCTCCTCTTCCTACCCCGCTTGCTCAGTTCCGTAAGGTCCCTCATGTCCAGTCCAATCCCATCCATTGCTGTGTCTCGGCCCCATTGAAAGGTCCCTGGTAGGGCCAGCAGAGGCCCCACCTTCTCTCTAGGGCCTTTATGTCCAATTTCTAAGAACTCACTGAGTGAAGCTGGGAAGGAAGAATCGGAGTTGGGCTAGGCCACTTACCCATCTGTGTTGTCTCATCTTGCATTCTTGTTGGACATGAACTCCCAAGGCAGGACCATGGGGGCCCTTCCTTTGTTTTCCCAAACACTGTTAGGTGTGAGCTGAGGCTTGGAGGACCTGTTCTAGGAGGGTTTGGAGGCACCTCTTTAAAAAAGCCTACAGTATCAAAGAGCCCAATTCTAGCTGTTGCTCTAACTTAGCCGTCACGCTAGTTCCATTATGCAAGAATGGGTTATGAGGGATGTCTGTTGGGGGCTTCCAGGAAATGATTCCTCACTCTCAAGACAGAGGAACAGGAAGATAGGTCCTTCGCCTCTCTCTGGGCATAGCCATACCTGGATGGGGTGCCAGGAATTTCCACAGCACCTGGGCATGACACTGAGACATGGAAGGGAAGACCAAAAGCACCACGTAAACAGGGAGCAGGAGCCCTGGTGAGCCTTCTTAGGATAGGAGACAACCAATTTATCTCTCTGCTTGGAGGCGGGATGCCATGTTGTTTACAGCTATAAGGCAATCTGCTGGGTAGGGCGAGCACTGGGGTGGCGTCTGGGGAAACCCCTACTGCTGCCACTGAACTGGGATTCCTTGATACCAAAGGTTTCCCCTCCCTGGGATGGTCAGCCTGCCTCATCAGGCCATTCTGAATATTCTCTAGGATAACATACTTACCAAAGGCTCGTTAGATGGTCCTTTCCTTCCCCTTTCCCCTGCTGTCTTACCTGCAAAGACAAAGGTCTTCACTTGTCTTCCTTGCTGCTTGCTAAAGGTAGTCATTAGACTGGAAAGGGGAACTGAGGGCTCTAAAGTGGAAGAATCCTGTGTCTGCGCTTGAGCCCAAACCAATCAGATTCAAGTATTTTCAACAGGGACAGGGCACTGCAGATTCCCACCTTGCCCTGAGCACTGTATTTTATAACTTAATACTATTAGGCGATGGACTGCATTTAACAAAGGACCTGAGAACACAAGAGTTGCTGCTTGTGCTGCATGACCTTGGTTGATCCCAAGGAGCCCATACCCTGCTGGTCTCATCAGCCCATGCCATACCCTAGCAGTTGCCCTTGAGGATACTGGCAACCAAAGATCTGGCTGAGAGCATGCCAAGCAGGAGAAAGGGCAGAACCTGGCCTCTCCTGGCCAGTGCTCTTGGACTTTTAAGTGTTAAGTAAAACTTAGTGTTAACCAGAGCTCCAAGGAGTCAGCTAAATCCTGTGTCCCTGCAAACCAGAGCTAATGAATGAAGCATGGCAGCAGAATGCCAGGTTTCACTATGAATTGGCAGGTAGAAACAGGCTTGAAGGGCAGCCAGCAGGGTGTGGGGGAGCTGCAAGGAGAACTCCTGAAAAAGTGGCTGGGCCATGGGTAGAGACAGGCAAGGAGTGATATTTATTCTCTTTACTGTTTTAGACCCAGGTATCTTCATAGATGGGAGAGTTGCTCAGGAGATAGGTGTGGAGTTTATGCTGACCTAAGTTAGAGACCAGGGCTGAGTGACCACCCATCCCTCTCCATGCATGGGCTTAGTCTCAGTCCTGCAACACAAGGATTGCAACATTGCACAGCCTATCTCTGGTTTGCTGGAACTTTAGGAAAACCCAAATTCAAAGTAATGAGTTGGGCTGAGGGGGAGGTTAAGTGTCCTCAAACAAATAACATATTTTCCCACTATTTTCCCCTTTGTGGGATTACCTGCTAACACTATTTTGTCTCCAACCTGTTGAAAACTCATTCATCCAGTTCCATGAACACACAGAGAAAAAGACGAAGTGGGCCACAATTCCATGTATGTGACTAAACCTCAGACCACGAAGACTGAGGAGAGGCTGGTGGTGAGCTCTCTAATGAGAGCTGGGCCCTGGGAAGGAGAGAGGAGGCCAGGACACAGTCGGGGGAAGTGAGACGATCAGAGGGGAGAGGAGCAGACAGTGTCCCCCTCAGCTTCATGGCTGGGCTCTGTTCTTGTGACCAGTTGAGTCATCTTGGGCTGGATTTCAGGAGAGCCACAGATTTCCTGCCTTTGGGAAACCCTAGACTGATGAGGAGGTCAAAGTCCTGGTCTGCAAGGAACTGCTAGGTGATCTCTGGATGTGGGAAGCTTCATGCTCAGTGGGGAGCTTCATGCTCATTGGCTCAGATAGAAAGCAGAGACTAATCCTAACACTTAAAACAACTAAGAATCTTTGAACCTGATTGTGAATACTTATGGAAGGGCAAAGGGAAAAAAAGGAAACCCTTTCCCCGGGGAACTGGGACAATAGGGACTTGAATTCCTAGACCCTCATCCTCAAGCCCTAGCTTCCTAGAAATGGGCTACTTTTTTTTTTTTTTTTTGATGAGAGGCACACAGATGTCCCACACTCCCACTGTCTAACACCATAAAAAAATCTGTCAATTTTACAGTCTTCTTCTAGAAGGCATAACTGCTTAGCCCCCGATGTCCTTGGCTTCCTCTTAAGATGTCCTGGTTATGAACTCCTTTAAGATGATGGCTTTGTTCGGGTTCCCTAGAAAGCAGAGCCTGAGGCAAGGCTTAAGTGCTACTGTTTTATTTGGGAGGTGCAAATTCAGCAGCAAGAGTGAGGCAAAGTGGAAGTGAAGCATAAAGGCTGGGATCCAATGCAAGACGACAGTTATCACATTGACCCTTGCTTCCTGATGAGTTACAAAGAGACACAGCTCATCAAGATGTAAGTGCATCAGCCAGGCAGGACATCTTTGGACAGACTGTACAGAAAAAACAAAATGTGCCTTAGAACAATTCATTCGAAAGGAAAAGCAGACTGTTGTCTGAAGTTCTCTCCCATCTTCTCTCTGCCAAAATCCATTTCATAGGGAGTTGTCTAACCTGAGCTTCCTGACTGTGTCACTCAGCTCCTTCAGTAACTGCTTATGAATTCAGAGCCCAGGCTCTGCACACTGATGTTTCTTCTAAGACTGAAAGGGCAGCAGAAGCCTGAAACTGGCAGGGCAACTGGTCAACCTCAGATAGTAGACCTGTGCAAGCATGTGTGGTCAGTTGACTATTTCCCAGGTGGTGCTACCCACCTGCCAGTGCAGGAGACATAGAGATTCGGGTTTGATCCCTGGGTTGGGAAGATCCCCTGGTGGAGGGCATGACAACTCACTCCAGTGTTCTTGCCTGGAGAATCCTATAGACAGAGAAGCCTGGGAGGCTACAGTCCACAGGGTCACCAAGAGTCGGACACAACTGAAGCGACTTAGCACACATGCAACAAGCGCAATGGAGACTAAGTGGCTGAGGATCTGATGGAATCAGAAGTTTCATAAGCCACGTCCAGCAGAAATTGAGTCCACGGAAAAAGAGGATGAAAGGGGGTCCACGAGGACCATCAGACCAGTTTGCAGTATGGTAAACTGTAAAGTGTCTATAAATTCTTCCCTTCCTTGAGTTCATGACCTTGCAAAGTGATTTTGTAGATTCTCTCATCAGGAGGTGGTTTCTTTCTCCATCTCTAGAGTCTGTGCCAACCTTGTGAGTTACTTTAGACAATGGGATATTAGCAAGCATGATATAAGCAGTGGCTTGGAAATGACCCTTGTGCATTGGGGCTCAACTGTGCATTTGCCTTTTTGCTAAACTTAGAACCCCAAGACCACTGTGTGTATGAGCCTGAGCGAGGTCATTGGAGAATTCGAGGACACATGAGGCAGAGCTAAGGGGCCCCATCAGATGTGAGTGAGACCACCCTTCATCTGGTTGCTGCTGCTGCTGCTAAGTCGCTTTAGTCGTGTCGAACTCTGTGTGATCCCATAGACTGCAGCCCACCAGGCTCCCCTGTCCCTGAGATTCTCCAGGCAAGAACACTGGAGTGGGTTGCCATCTCCTTCTCCAATGCATGAAAGTGAAAAGTGAAAGTGAAGTCGCTCAGTCATGTCCAACTCTTAGCGACCCCATGGACTGCAGCCCACCAGGCTCCTCTGTCCATGGGATTTTCCAGGCAAGAGTACTGGAGTGGGGTGCCATTGCCTTCTCTGCATCTGGTTGCTACCTGACCTATAAGCTGATTAGGGACACATAAGGAAGCCTCGGAGAAGGCGATGGCACCCTACTCCAATACTCTTGCGTGGAAAATCCCACGGACAGGGGAGCCTGGTGGGCTGCAGTCCATGGGGTTGCTAAGAGTCAACACGACTGAGCGATTTAACTTTCACTTTTCACTTTCATGCATTGGAGAAGGAAATGGCAACCCACTCCAGTGTTCTTGCCTAGAGAATCCCAGGGACAGGAGAGCCTGGTGGGCTGCCGTCTATGGGGTCATAGAGAGTCAGACACGACTGAAGGGACTTAGCAGCAGCAGCAGCAAAGAAGCCTAGTGGCTTCCATCCCACACTGGAAGGACTACCCAGCCGACCCATGAGTCATGCACTAAGTAATTAAATATTTGTTGTTTCAAACCACTTATTTTGGGGTTGTTCATTATACCTCAAAAGCCAACTAATTCAACCTGAATAACCCATTGTGTGTTAAACTCACAGGTTGTGTTTAGTATAGATTTTTAGAATAGAGAAGAATTTCACAGAATCTATTACAGAGAAAAGTCATCTGAGTAAAGAAGGACGTGGACAAGGATGAGGACGAGGACAGTGGTGCTTGGTGGTGCTAATGGGTGTTGATAAGGGGTGGTGCTAATGGGTCTGAACGCCATCATAATGGTATTGATGTTTGTGGGGGATAATAGTGCTGGTGGAGGTGATGGCAGTGGGTAATGGTGTTTGTGCAGGTGAGAGTGATGAGATGCTGGTGACGCCTGATGATAGCAGGGGTGACGTTCTGTGAAGGAGATGGTGGGTGTGTAATGGTTGTGGCGTCATGCTGAAACTGATGAGGATGACACTACAGACGCTGACGAGGATGTTTTGAAAGTGGTGCAGCCATGACTGTGGTGGACGTGCTAATAATAGCAGTAATGTTAAGTGGGACGATTGCGCTGGTGGTGGTGGAGGTGGTCATGGGTGTTGGCGACGGCGGTAATGGTCATGGTGAAAGTAATGGAGAAGTGATAACGATCAGAGTGATGAGGAGAGTGACAGTGTTCGCTGGATGGTGGTAATGATATAATGGTCGTTATGACTATACTGTTCATGGTGGTGATGGTCACAGTGTTGAAGATGATGGTTTTGATGGCAGTAGATTGATGTTGCTAGCTAAGATATGTCCAGATCTCTGTGGTGAGCAAGTCTCTTGGCCTGGATTTCTCCTGCCTGTTATAACTAAAAACCAAAACCTAGCTCTCAAGGAAAGAGGGGTTTTCTGAGCCAATTATTCTCAGAGCTGGGAAGACGAGAACCCCTGGCTTCAGTTCCTTTCTTGACAAGAACTGATGAACTTGAACCACGATAAAGTGGAAGAAGAACGCGAGGTCTCTGCTGTTAGCATCGGCTGCCTCTATAAAGGCAGAATGGGAGAAAAGGCCCAGGAAAGGCTGGACAGCTGTGCAAGAAAGAGGAGAAAGCAGTTGTCACAGCACCTCGGGCCAGAAGCCATAGATCTGGGTTTCCAGGACCTCCAAGATCATGCCCCTTCAGTCCTGGAGAGAGCCAGCAGCCAGGGAGCAGAACACAGACAGGAAGGTGTCCTCAGCCTCATGGGGCCAGACTGAATACCTGTGGCAAGTGTGGGAAAGGCCTCAAGGGGTCAAAGGCTCAGTTTTGTTGGGGCTTGGAGTGCTTATCACCTGCCACCTGAGATGGGAGGAGCCCATGGTGCCCTTGCTGTGTCCCAGACACCCTGGGAATATGAGCTGTGGCGTGCACACTGCGGAGGACGGGGAGGCAGTGAATAAGACACTGACGACAGGCTCCTGGCTTGGGGGGCAGTGTGATCCTCGGGGCCATGCAGAAGTCAGATGAGGGGAGGACAGGGAGGGCCAGAGTTGTCCCAGCTGCAGCACAGCTGCTCCCTGACCGGTCATCCAGACCTTGCCGAGGGCTGGGGATGCTGCAGGGTTTCATCACCCAACGTGGGCTCTCCTGGTGGTCTGTGGGGTGTGGTACTGGCTTCTCTACCACCTCCCAGAGCCCTGCTCTCAGAACTCATACCTGTGTTTGTTTTCCCCCTCACTGAACGGAGACCCCCCTTTACCCCTGCCACTTGCTATCACTAATCACAGAAGCATAGCTGGGAGCTCAGTGGAGTTTCGTGATGATGAGAGCATACAGCAGGGCACTGACTTCAGCCGAAGGTCAGGCAAGATGTTCCTTTCTGAAAAAGTGCCACTTACAGTGAGATGCGAATGTTGGCAAGAAGTAGAGAGTGAGGGTGGGGACAAGTGAGGTGGGCTGGGAGGGGCCTGTGTGTAAGTTGTGAGGGGGGCATGTGCAAGCTGACACAAAGCCGGTCTCGAAGAAAACTAATGTGACTGTAGCAAGCAAGAGGACACACAAACTTAAGATGGGACGAGGGGGACATCGAGGTCCAGATCAGGCAGAAATTTCAAGTAAACCTTGAAGGATGCGGTCTGAGGTGTGTTCTGGAGACTCTCCCTGGCTTCTGAATAGAAGTGGACTGGGGCAGGGGGTGGTGGCTGCTGCTTGATGATAGCTTCTTCAGTGAGCCATGAGGATGCCCCTGGGATCCTCACTCAGAAGGGGTTCTTGGAGTTTACTCTCTGCTCTGCACACCAGGTCTGTGCCCCACACAGACCTGGGATGGACCACCTATATCCTTGTTTAGACTTTATCTTGGCTTGGGATCCCTGGCTCTATTTCATAAATGATTTTTTTTAAGGAAAAAGAAGAAAGAAGACAGAAAGTGCCCAGCACTTTGTATATTGTGGAGTCTTGATCAATATTTGGCAAATGAAGGACCAGTGAGAGAAACAGAAGGAGGAAAACAGCAGGTGCAAAACAGCAGTAGAGACACCCCATCTCTGTGCAGTTTAATCAAGTTCTGTGAAGGTTAGAGGGCAGAAATGTGAGGCCAATGTAAGGAAGGGAAGGAAGGGCCTAGACTTTGCAGAAGAGCTTGCATTTTAAAAAGAAAATTATTATTCAAACAAACCCATAAGAGGTACATTTTTTTAGGCAGTTGGGAAAAGGGAAGGTAAAGAATTAAGGCAAGAAATGAGGTATTCTGGACTCTGGCCAACTCTGGGATCACCATCTACAGTGTTCCTGCCATGCAGGACCCATCAGAGACCAGCTATATCCAGAAGGACAGGCCATGACAGCACGTGGTGTTTCAGGAGCAACATGGGCTCCAGGGATGAAATGAGTATGAAAGAAGAAGGGACATCCACACTTAAGAGAGACTTGGCATGCTGGTGGGCCTGGTGGGGATCCAGGCGAGGGTCAAGAGAGCTCATGGAGACCTCAGGAGCACTGAACGTGAGCAGAGGCCTGAGAGAGGATCGCAGCTGCAGAAGGGATCCTGCTTGAATACACCCAGTGCTAAGGCCAGGGGAATAACTGGGGACACGGTAAATAAATCACCCTCCACACACTGACACTGTTAGGCTACCATCTTGGGCTTCTAGCTTCATACTTGGAGCCAGTGGGACAGAAAGAAATGGACAAAGGATGAAAGTAAGCCTCGAAGGGCTCAGGGCCAAAGAGCTCTTCCTGATGGCAGAGGAGTATCTATGAAGCTGTGAACTGTGGGTGACCAGCCCCTCTCCACCCAAGGTGGGCTGTGAGGAGGGTCTCCAAAAGCCTCTAACATCGGCTACCTCAAGTGCTTCGTGTCCCATTCTTGAGAGTTGGCTGGAGGGGCCTGGGGTCATTGTGAAGGGACAGATGAGGTCAGATGAGGACCAGAGGCAGAGACCTATGTGTGTCTAGGGCAGGACAGTCTGAGTCTAAGGAGACAGCCCGAGGGAGAGTCTCTCACTGGAGCACGGTCTCCACACCGGCTTACAGTCTGTGACGGGAGGAAGGGAACAGTGCTGGCTTGATATCCCTCGTATGGCAGGGATGATATAGACCTCCAGCTTCAGCAGAACTTTTCTAAGCTCTCTCGGCCAGCAGGGACAAAAGAAAGGGATGGCATGTTCACGGAGAGCCTGCTGCGTTAGTGAGGTCCTCAGGGCCTGCCAGCAGGGAGAGGACGAGGCGACCTTGGAGGAGGTGAAAGGGGGTTTGTGAAGATTTGAGCCAAGATTCCTTCAGGCAACTTAGGGCCAGAAAGCTTGAGAGGGGATGGGAAGGCAGAGTGGAGTGGGAGGGAAGAAGCCGGGCTGTTCCCAGGAGCTCAGACCACCTTGGTGTCCTCTCTGTCTCTCCCACCAGAGTCTTGCCTGGAATGTAGCTGAGGAACACAAGGTCCTGGGGTCTGGAGGCCCAGGAGGGAGAGATAGTGGCCTTCCTGCAGTCTGGGTGCTGGCAGTGGGAAATGGCCTTGAATTTGGACCCCTGGGAAGCCAGCAAGTGGAAGAAGATGCTAAGAACATGGAAAGAGAGGCAGGGGCGTGGAGCTGGGGACGCATATATGAAAGAGGATGAAGAAACTTGCTTTCTCAATNCTTCCTGCAGTCTGGGTGCTGGCAGTGGGAAATGGCCTTGAATTTGGACCCCTGGGAAGCCAGCAAGTGGAAGAAGATGCTAAGAACATGGAAAGAGAGGCAGGGGCGTGGAGCTGGGGACGCATATATGAAAGAGGATGAAGAAACTTGCTTTCTCAATGATCCAACAGGTTTTGGGGGCTGGGTCCAGCCAGGACTCCCACCCTAGACAACCTCAAGACAGGGGTGAGCTCTGAGCACACACACACCAGGCTAGGATGATGGACCCGCCAGATGGGATGTGGTGAGCTCCATATTGATGCTGAGCCGGCAACCTGATGGATTAGGGACTGTCCTGGGGCTACTGTGACATTGAGCATCCAGGAAGAAAGAAGAAGGCTAGAAGAGTCCACCAGGCAATGGAGAGCTATAGGACCTGAGCTGGCGGAGGGAGGTGGTCCTCGCTGGATGGACTGATACATTTTGAGAGGTGGCAAATAGTGGTAGGGCTTCCCTGGTGGCTCAGATGTTAAAGAATCCACCTGCAATGCAGGAGACCTGGGTTCAATCCCTGAGCTGGCATGGCAGCCCACTCCAGTATTCTTGCCTGGAGAATCCCCATGGACAGAGGAGCCTGGTGGGCTACAGTCTATGGAGGTGCAAAGAGTCAGACACGACTGAGTGACTGAGCATAGCGCACAAACTGGTGAGGGGCAAGTGAGGAGAGATGCATGTGGCCACCCCAGAGTGTCTTTCCTGATGGGTTTCCCTTTAATCTGTGGGCTACATTTTCCCACCAGTTCTTTTATAGTAGGTTCAGGCCTCTGCACATTCAACAAATACTGGTGTCTCCGCTGTCCTATGTTCTAGGGGCTTTGGGTTCATTTGTGTACAGGAGACCTAAGATCCCTGCCCACAGAGTGTTTACATCCTAGTGAGAGCCCAGCTAGCCAGGAGGCAGGAGGTGGCAGGGATCTGGGGGGCAGTGCTTGGGCACTGGCTCTTGAGCTGGGGATTCAGAAGGAACTTGAGCCTCTGGGAGGAGAAGCAAAAGCAAGCCCCAGGCCTGGGCTTCCTAACGGTGTTAAGAGTATCTCGGAATGGAGGTTCAGAAACAGGGAAAGGGTTGAGGTGGCTCCTGGGTCTCAGGTACAAGGTAGACCCCATTCATCAGAATCCTGGCACAAGGTCGGGGCTGCCAGGGGACGGGGCTGCCTCTCCCCTGCTAGCCTTCCTCTGGCCTGCCTGAGGGGCCTGTGAGCCAGGTGGGCCTCCGTCCTCCCGGTTGCATGCAGGGATGCTGGAGCGGATGCTCTGACGGCTACATTTCAGGCTGTGGACGGAGTCCGCATCTTCAGCAGAAAATTCCCAAAGAGATTGTTCAAGGTCAACTGTAGTTCCAAGTTCAGTAACTCAGTATTCAGTGTCACTACAGAGTATATGCCATCTTACTTGATTCTGTTTTTCAGACTTCCTTCTAGAGAACATTGTTGAAAGTGTCTCGGAGATAATGTGTGCTTTAAACACCCGTTAACAAAATTCAGAAACAAATATCAGATTTTGTTTTTGCCCAGGTGTTTGTGAATGTAAGTTAACAATTATATTTGATTTAGATTCAAATATTTATAGATTTACACTGTATCTATTTTGTCAAAATGTATTGTACAACATTTAATAAAATCAAATACATAAAATAAAGTTTTCAATACTATCTATACAAACGCCTAAACAAAAAGAAAATTTCCAAAGAGAGACCTCTCTCCTGGAATACTTTAGATGTGTTAGTTTCCTTCCTGGGTTCTCTGGCCACTCTGGTTTCTTGGTAACCCTCAACCGTGAGTGAGGTGAGGGGAGGGGAGGTCAGGATATACCTCCATTTTTCAGAATGGAGATATTGAGTCCCGACCATTTNGAATACTTTAGATGCGTTAGTTTCCTTCCTGGGTTCTCTGGCCACTCTGGTTTCTTGGTAACCCTCAACCGTGAGTAAGGTGAGGGGAGGGGAGGTCAGGATATACCTCCATTTTTCAGAATGGAGATATTGAGTCCCGACCATTTACAGTGATCCCAATGCTACAAAGGGTGTTGCTGGGAAAACTGGACCTGGCTGGCATAGCCCAGCTTTCCCACACAGCTGGGAGCCAGAGCAGAGTGCGTCTCAGACTCTGCCCGACACACAGGGAGAGGGAGGAGCAGGCGGGCTGCACCTGTGTTCTCAAGGGCACGGCGGTGGCTTGGAGGAGGATACCCCACACCTTCCCCTCAGCCCCTCCCCTGCTTCCAGGGGCTGTGGTAAGCTGAGAAACAGATTTGGGCCCAGCACTGCCTGCTGGCTCCTGCCCCGTGATAGAGAGGTGAGGCTGGGACACGCCATGGATTCCTGGTTGGGGTTCTCAAAACAGCAGCAGTGTGGGGTCAGCCTCAGTACATCAGAGGCCTCCTGGGGAGCCAGAGGGCTAGGCAACCTCAGTCTACCCTGGACTCTCATCCACTTGGTCTCACTTGGCCCCTTGGCCTGGGGCTGGCCCCCTCCCTGGCCCTTTGTCTCCTCCCGGGGACAATTTTTCCTTTCTGTGTATCTACTTCTAATCTTTTTCTTCCTTGTAATGATCTCCATGCCAATTAGCCGCCAATCCCTGTAATTATTGCCACATCTATTCCACAAAACTGGCTTCTGGAGAATAAGGGCTGGACCTTTTAGTAGGCAAGCTGAGATATGTGTCTTTCTGTACAGTGGGGCCCTCCAAGCCTTGGGGCACATCTCTCCCTGTGGGCTCTTTGCCCACCCTGAGCCCCAGGGATATGACTGCCTTGGACCCCACCCCCCCATGTCTGGCACCTTGCCCTGCTCTGCGCCTCTGATCCTCGCCCGGCTGCCTGCCTCCCTCTCTCTTCAGGCAGCCTCCTGGCTGACTTCACTCCTTGTCACATTCCTGGCTGTGAAAGGGACCTCTTCCAGGACCCTGGGGAGATGACATGAGTTTGTTTGTTTTCCTCCTGTCTCCACTTCAAGGGCTCCACTGGCAAAAACAACACCCTGATGACTTCCAGCTCTTCCCCTCCTTTGCCCCGAACATGGGAAAGACGGCCTCCACTCTCAGTCATGGCAGCTGGGGAGAGATGAGCACAGGCGCTGGCTTTGGGATGGCCACTTCCTCCCACTGCCCTTTGGAGGAGTCAGAGAGTCACCTGGCGTCCACAAAGCTCTCCCATGGGACCAGTCCCAAGAGCTCCTCAAGGGACGGAGGAAGACCACTGTTTAAAAAGAAGCGTCTGTTTAAAAGGAGGGCAAGTCTCAACCCAAAAGAATGAGTCTAGTGGGAAACACTGACTCAGATTTGAGGCTTGGAATATCTTTCCTGACACCTCTCACCAAAGTTGTGTGCGATCAAGCCTCCTTGTGGCAGGTGTGTGTTCCTATAGAGATGAACTGCGCTGAAGCTTTCAAATCATGACTCTAAGACACTTTCCTCCGGTGGAAGGGGTGTCACCCACAGAACCAGTGAGAAGGGATAGTCCATGGGGCACAAAGTGTGTCCACCTGCCAACTTTCAAAGATATATTACTGAGGACCAGATTCTCTTTCAGGGGACAAAGGGAACAGCTGCTGATTCCTTTAAAGGATAGTGTTTGGGTCAAAGAAGCTGGTATTGAGAGCCCAGGAGAAGGACAAGGTGAATGATTGAAGACATTCTAAATACTACATTANTGGGCACCTGATCATGTGCTAGACCAGTTAAGGAGCTGAAATTTTATTTTTCTGCATTTTAATTGCTTTAAAGGTAAGCAGCCACATATAATGGGTCGGTGCCGTATTAAACAGCACAGATCTAATGGAACGAGAGACATAACCAGACCGCTTCACTGTCAGTAAGGCAAGATCGGACCACCACTGGGTCCGATTAAAAAACTGGAGGAGAGAGAGAGACTAGATGTGCTTGGGAATTCGGAAGCCTGCCCAGATGAGGTGGCCTTTGAGCTAAATCTGGGATGATGAATAGGACATGCGTGATGATGAGGAGAGGATGTGTGGGACAGAAGGCTCAACGTATGATTCCTGCGTTTTTTGTAGACTTCCTGGCTGGGTTTCTCCATAGATTAACCAGCAGAGCTGGGCTTGAACAAAGGGATACAAATGTACTCTGCCCGCTGGCCTGGCTCTCTGCCCTCCTCAGTTCCCAGGGAGGTGGGTGATGACAGATGGACTCATGATTCTTCCTACGCTGAAGGATTCAAGGAGCTGAGCTGACCCTCGGAATGATGATCGCACCCCAGGGAGAGGGTGCGGGTTATCTGGACACCATCTGGGAAGCTGGGAAGCATTTAGGGGAAAAGGACTGACGCAGGGGGAGGAGGTTGCTGGGAGCCAGTTTCCCAGTAGAGGCCAAGAATCGCTCCCAGGGTCAAGTCCATCCTCCTGTCCAAATGGAGACATGGGGAAGGGGTACTTGGGGCCTCATGGGGCTGTTGGAGAACAGTCACTGTGGGGCTGGGGCAAAAAGTGGGTGATGAGATCTTCTAGACCTCCCCCGTGCTTGAGTCTTTGGTGATTGACTGGTAGAGTACATACCAACCCATAAGAAAGGATCTCCCAGGGATAATGCAGAGTGTGGCCATAGACAAAGGAGAGTTTTAAAAGTAGATGTTTAATTTCTATACGCCTGAAATAGAACTCTCGATTTACGCTTTCAAGACCCACCCCTCCCCCTTGTTTTCCCATCTCAAGGCAGCGCCACCATCCAACAAACTGCTCTATTCAGAAACCTGGGAGTAATTATAGATTTCCCACATTTCCTTACTTCCCACATTGTCTTCATCAGCAGGTTCTACTGACTCTTCCTCAAACATACATCTCTAGTCCATTTGTTTCTCTCCATTTCCACTGACACCATTCTGGCCTAAGCTTCTTTAATTTCTCATTTGGGAACTTGCCTTTAACCAGTTTCTCTATTTCCTATGCTGCCCTTTCCTATCTGTTTTACACATAGAAGTTAGAGCAGTTAAAAAAAAAGAAATCAGATTTTTCACATGCCTGAAAACAGTTTNACCATTCTGGCCTAAGCTTCTTTAATTTCTCATTTGGGAACTTGCCTTTAACCAGTTTCTCTATTTCCTATGCTGCCCTTTCCTATCTGTTTTACACATAGAAGTTAGAGCAGTTAAAAAAAAAGAAATCAGATTTTTCACATGCCTGAAAACAGTTTGCTTTTTTTTTTTTTTCAGAAGAAAATCCACACTCTTCAACATGGTCCAAGAGGATCTGCATAATTTGATCCCAGTACTTCTTCAAGGTCATCTCACTTGAGTCTCTCCCAGCACGTGGTGCTCCTGCTATACTAACCATCCAGTTCCTTGAACAAAACAAGCTCCTTTCTACTGTGAAGACTTCACCCCTGCTGTGCCCTCCCTTCCTCCTCACTGAGATGGCTTCTTCTCACCCTTGACATCTCTGTGTGTGTACCGCATCTCCTCTTCTGTAGCACAGTCTTCATTCTCCTCTTAGCAGAATCTGAAATTTGTTCTCTGATTGACTGTCTTTTTTCACTAGATTCAAAGCTCTGTCAAAGCAGGGGACGTGTTTACTCTGTTCACCACTGTGTTTGCAGCAACTGGTAGGCTGCCTTGCACACAGAAGGAACTGGGTAAATACTCATCAAAAATATGAATGAATGGTATTTCTCCTTATTCAGTCCCATGAAATCAACACCATCCTCTGTTAGGAAGAGCTGGCTAACCCCAAGGGCTTCCAATGTTGTCTTCAGCTTTTACTAAAGTTTGTCCTGCATTTCCCACTCTCTCTTTGTCATAACTGACACAAGTCACACTTTTAAGGGATTACCGAAGCCCTGTTGGCTTCCAAGTAACCTTGGTTCCATTAATTTTGATGTCCACCACAGCATTGTTGAGCATCAGAGCTGTTAACTGCATGAACATTGTGAAGAGGACAGGCCTTTCCCATCTGAATCTGGCTGGGATTTCCATAAACTTTTCTTTTTTCTAAAAACTGTCTGTCTAGAAAACTGTGGGTTATGTGAGAATCAGAGGGCTTCATCTTTGAGAACCCATTTAGGCAGGAGGGTTAGAGTGGACAAAGCATCTTATACTGGTGAAAAGGGTTCTGTGGCCCAGAAAAAACCTCAGACTCAGCCAGGAACAAGGATATTGGTTCCTCCTTTCCCCAAAATTTCTGTTCCAAGGAATTTAGAGCCCCTGTTCTGAGCAGTACAGACCAACCTTTGGGATAATATAGTGGTGAGGACAGGAACTCAGACTTTGGAGGTTATTCCGCATGGACTCAAAACCTGTGAACTGTAGGTAAGTCACAGGCTCCCTGCACTTTGTCCTTCCTTATCTGTCTTCTAATTACTTCTTTCCTTCTATCAGATCTTGATCCTGTTTTTCACCCCCATTCAGTCCAGTTCAGTTGCTCAGTCATGTCTGACTCTTTGCGACCCCATGAACCACAGCACACCAGGCCTCCCTGTCCATCACCAACTGCCGGAGTCTACCCAGACCCACGTCCATTGAGTCGATGATGCCATCCAACCATCTTATCCTCTGTTGTCCCCTTCTCTTCCTGCCCTCAATCTTTCCCAGCATCAGGTCTTTTCAGATGAGTCAGTTCTTTGTATCAGGTAGTCAAAATATTGGAGTTTCAGCTTCAACATCAGTCCTTCCAATGAACACCCAGGACTGATCTCCTTTAGGATGGACTGGTTGGATCTCCTTGCTGTCCAAGGGACTCTCAAGAGTCTTCTCCAGAGACGGCGAAAGAAACACAGATGTATAGAATGGACTTTTGGACTTTGAGGGAGAGGGAGAGGGTGGGAAGATTTGGGAGAATGGCACTGAAACATGTATACTATCATGTAAGAAACGAATCGTCAGTCTATGTTCGATACAGGATATAGGATGCTTGGGACTGGTGCACGAGGATGATCCAGAGAGTTGATATGTGGTGGGAGGTGGCGGGGGTGGTTCAAGATTGGGAACTCATGTACACCTGAGACGGGGGAAAAAAAAAAATTAAAAAAAAAAAAAGAGTCTTCTCCAACACCACATTTCAAAAGCATCGATTCTTCAGCGCTCAGCTTTCTTTATAGTTCTACTGTCACATCCATACATGACTACTGGGAAAACCACAGCCTTTGTTGACAGACCAACCCTAATAGAAATGATATGAAAGGAGCTGTTGGTGACTGGGCTATCCTGTGCACTTGCCTCTTATGTGATTACTGCCAGTGTGTTGGGTCCAAGAAAGGCAAAGGCCTAAAAGCTGGGCCTGAACACAGAGCCAGCTGCCATATCCTTTTTCCATATTCTTGAATCCTGTCTCATATATGCCCTCAATGGGTACCAACATTTTTCTCCCTTAACCAGGAAAGTGAAAGTGAAGTTGCTCAATCGTGTCCGACTCTTTGCGACCCCAGGGACTGCAGCCTACCAGGCTCCTCTGTCCATGGGATTTTCCAGGCAAGAGTACTGGAGTGGGGTGCCATTTCCTTCTCCAAGAGGTCTTCCCCACCCAGGGATCGAACTCGGGGCTCCTGCATTTTAGGCAGATGCCTTACCATCTGAACCACCAGAGAGCTCCTTAACCAGGAGCTCTCCTGAAATAGAAAATGTCACAACTTACTTGCTGATTTTTTTTTGAAAAAATAATCTGTTTATCCCCTCCATGATAAAGCACTTCATAGAAATACAGAAACTGTCCAATGTTAAAAAGTTTATTCATGTAGTTTGCACAAATAAAAGAGAGTAAATTCATGATAACTCAAATTAACTTTTAATTAAGAAATTTCAACCAGCTAGGCCTAGAATGATATTTTTCTCACTTGGTAAAGAGCATCAAATTTTATCCAAACCATTCTGCCCAGAATAGTAAAATATTAGAGGCATTCCCATTAAAGTCAAGTAATATTATTGCTATAATTTTCCCACATAGTTCTGGACATCCCAAACAATGCAACAAGAAAAGAAAAATTGGGTAGCAAAAGTACTGAAAACAAAGATGCAGAAACACCATTATTTTCAGATGATTTAATTATCTCCATGTTGGATGTCTGTTACTATCTGTTGCCTCTTCTTCCTGAATAGCTCACAAACTTCACTTGAGGATCCACTTCCTCACACGTGTCTGTTTTGTGTGATCTAGATATAATTTCTCCCTCAGCACCAGGAGTCAAGCATGTGATCCAGCTCTGGTCAATCAAAGCACTCCACACTTCTGGGTTATTTGGTGATGGCCATGTGACCAACTCCAAAGAGTCTGAGAATAAATTTTATACATCCGAAGGCCAAGGAGGGAGACAGACAAAGCCCCAAACCTCTGATGTCAGTCATTGTCCTGGACTTTCCATTGTTAAGGCAAATAAAGTTCCTTTTCATTTAAGCTGGTGGAAAAAAACCCAGCTTTATTGAGACATAATTCAGATACCATACAATTTGCTCATTTGAAGTGTACAATTCAACAGCCTTTAGTATATTACCAGAGTTATACAACCATATCTTTGCTGCTGCTGCTGCTAAGTCGCTCCAGTCGTGTTCGACTGTGTGCGATCCCAAAGATGGCAGCCCACCAGGCTCCCCCACCCCTGGGATTCCCCAGGCAAGAACACTGGAGTGGGTTGCCATTTCCTTCCCAACCATACCTTTAGGCAACCACTAATCTACTTTCTGTCTCTATAGATTTGCCTATTCTGGACATTTTCTATAAATGGAGTTATGTAACATGTGGTCTTCTGTGACTGGTTTCTTTCATTTGGCCTAATG
Source organism: Neotragus moschatus (assembly GCA_006410615.1). Lineage (NCBI taxonomy): Eukaryota > Metazoa > Chordata > Mammalia > Artiodactyla > Bovidae > Neotragus > Neotragus moschatus. Next base: position 2,135,451 of record SJYA01001697.1, on the reverse strand, counting down.
TTTCCCTGGTTTATCCATGTTATACGACGTGTCAGTATTCCAGTCCTTTTCACTGTCAAATAATACTCCATTGTGTGGAATACCGTATTTTATTCACTTACTCATTATTTGATGAACATTTTGGTTGTCTCCACTTTTTGATTATTAAGAATAATGTTGCCTTGAGCATTTGTGTACAAGTTTTGCTTGGACATTTGTTTTCATTTCTCTTGGGCATTTATCTAGGAGCATAAAGCTCAACATTCAGGAAACGAAGATCATGGCATCCAGTCCCATCACTTCATGGGAAGTAGATGGGGAAACAGTGGAAACAGTGTCAGACTGTATTTTTCTGGGCTCCAAAATCACTGCAGATGGTGACTGCAGCCATGAAATTAAAAGACACTTACTCCTTGGAAGAAAAGTTATGACCAACCTAGACAGCATATTCAAAAGCAGAGATATTACTTTGCTGACTAAAGTCCGTCTAGTCAAGGCTGTGGTTTTTCCAGTAGTCATGTATGGATGTGAGAGTTGGACTGTAAAGAAGGCTGAGCGCTTAAGAATTGATGCTTTTAAACTGTGGTGTTGAAGACTCTTGAGAGTCCCTTGGACTGCAAGGAGATCCAACCAGTCCATTCTGAAGGAGATCGGCCCTGGGATTTCTTTGGAAGGAATGATGCTGAAGCTGAAACTCCAGTACTTTGGCCACCTCATGCGAAGGGTTGATTCATTGGAAAAGACTGATGCTGGGAGGGATTGGGGGCAGGAGGAGAAGGGGACGACAGAGGATGAGATGGCTGGATGGCATCACTGACTCGAAGGGCATGAGTCTGAGTGAACTCCGGGAGTTGGTGATGGACAGGGAGGCCTGGCGTGCTGCGATCCATAGGGTCGCAAAGAGTCGGACATGGCTGAGCAACTGAACTGAACTGAACTGATAGTTTCTGGGTCGTATAGTCATTCTATGTTTAATCTTTTAAGGAGATGCCATACTGTTTCCCAAAGTGGCTGAACCATTTTGTATTCATATCAGCAATGTATTAGGGTTCTGATTTTTCCACGTGTAATTATCAGTCTTTTTGATTATAGCGATACTAGTAGATACATGGTATCTCATTGTGGTATAGATTTGCATTTTCCTGGTGGCTAATGATGTTGATCATCTTTTTTCATGTTCTTGTTGGCCATTTACATATCTGCTTGGAGAAATATTTATTCAGATCCTTTGGATTTTTTTTTTTTCTTCTAATTGTGGGATGGGGAAAACCTTCCCAGGCATTGCACAATCTCAGAAATGTTAAAGGAAAATATTGACAATGTTGAAACTACATGAAAATTTTAAACATCTGTAATTTCAAAGACAAACAGTTAAATGTAAATCACCTTCCCTTTACTTTAGAGGAGAAAGTGTATGAAACACATATATAAACGCTAGCATACAAAATTTTTTCCTACAAAACAATAAGAAAACTCAAACAACTCAAAAGAAACCTGGGCAAAGAGTTTGAATGAGCCTTTCACAAAAGTGCCAATGGCTAACGCACATATGAAAGCTATCCCGCAGCTCTGGGGCTACAAATGAAATCAACAAGGAATTACATTTCTTCTTAACCATCAGTTTGGCAAAACTTTTTAAGATCAGTATTATCCAGCATTAGTATTAGGTCTCAGGAAATAAGGGTTTCAAGCACCCAGTTGACATGTACATCATTACGACCTTCTCGAAGGTCTTGGCAGGATCTATACACACTGAACTATTAATAGAAGAAATTTCAGGGTAGTAAGATTGAAGATCGTTTTTGCGTGCTTTTCAAGCATTCTGCATTAGGTATATTTTAGCTTTGTGGATGGAATTGGTGAACATTATTTAAAAATAACAAAGGGCAATGTTTTAGAAAAGATTTATAGAAGTTATTTACCTTGCATAAATGAAACTTTGTAACTATTAAACAGCAACTCCCCATTCTCCCTTTCTCTCAGCCCTTGGCAACTGCTATCCTTCCTTCTGTAAGTGGAATCATGGAGTATCAAGCTTGTTTCACTTAGCATAATGTCTTCAAGGTTCATCCATGTTATCATCTATGGTGGGATTTCCATCTTTTTATGTGTGAATAATGTTCCATTGCATTGCATATTCCATCCCAGTAGTCATGTATGGATGTGAGAGTTGGACCATAAAGAAGGTAGAGCCTCGAAGAATGGATGCTTTTGAACTGTGGTGCAGGAGAAGACTCTTGAAAGCCCCTTGGACAGCAAGGGGATCAATCCAGTTAATCCTAAAGGAAATCAACCCTGAATATTCATTGGAAGGACTGATGCTGAAACTCCAATACTTTAGCTACCTGATGTGAAGAGCTGACTCATTGAAAAGACCCTGATGCTGGGAAAGATTGAAGGCAGGAGGAGAAGAGGGCGACAGAGGATGAGCTGGTTATATGGCATCACCAATTCAAAGGACATGAACTATTGGGAACTCATGTACACCTGACATGATTAAAAAATAAAAAAAAAAAAAAAAGGACATGAACTTGGGCAAACTCCAGGAGATGCTGAGGGACAAGGTGGGCTGGTGCACTGCGGTCCGTGGGCTGGCAAAGAGTTGACATGACTTGGCAACTGAACAACAATATTTCCTTTCATGTATCTATCACATCTTCTTTATCCATTCATCCACTGATGGGACATTTAGGTTGTTTCCAAGTTTTGTTTCTTTTGAATGATGCTGCTGCAATAACAGAGGAGCACAAATATTTATTCAAGATCCCAATTTCAATTCTTTCGGAACTGCTGGCTTATATGTTAGTCCTAATTTTCAATGTTTTTGAGGAAACTCTAAACTTTTTACATAATGGCTATCATTTACAATCCCATCAACAGTGTTCAAGGGTTTCAATTTCTATACAACCTTATCAACGTTCATTTTTTTTAAACAAAAATAATAGCTATCTTAAAATGTTCTAAGTGATATCTCATTGTGATTTTGACTTGCATTTCCTGATGATTAGTGATGTTGAGCCTCTAACACACTTGTTGGCCACTGTTACATCTTTTTTTTTTTTTAATTTTAATTTTTATTTTTTCATCTCAGGTGTACATGAGTTACTGTTACATCTTTGGAGCAATGCCTATTCAAGTTCCTTGCACATTTTTAAATTGGGTTATTTGTTTTTTGCTGAGTTCTTTTTATATTTTGGGTATTCCTATTTATGAGATATTCAACTTACAAGTATTTTCTCCTACTCCATAGATTGTCTTTTCACCCTGTTGATCGTTTCCTTTGCTGTGAAAATACTTTTTAGTTTGATGTAGTCTAAACTTGTCTAAATGCAGAGTTCCAAAGGATGGCAAGGAGAGATAAGAAATCCTTCCTAAGTGAATAATGTAAAGAAATAGAGGGACACAATAGAATGGGAAAGACTGGAGATCTCTTCAAGAAAATTAGAAATACCAAGGAAAAATTTCATGCAAAGATGGGCCCAATAAAGGACAGAAATAGCAAGGATATAACAGAAACAGAAGATATTAAGAAGAGGTGGCAAGAATACACAGAAGAATTGTACAAAAAAGATCTTCTCGACCCAGATAATCACGATGGTGTGATCACTCACCTAGAACCAGGCATCTTGGAGTGTGAAGTCAAGTGGACCTTAGGAAGCATCACTGTAAACAAAGCTGGTGGAGGTGATGGAATTCCAGTTGAGCTATTTCAAATCCGAAAAGATGATGCTGTGAAAGTACTTCACTCAGTATGCCAGCAAATTTGGAAAACACAGCAGTGGCCACAAGACTGGAAAAGGTCAGTTTTCATTTCAATCCCAAAGAAAGGTAGTTCCAAAGACTGTTCAAACTACCACACAATTACACTCATTTCACATGCTAGCAAAATAATGCTCAAAATTCTCCAAGGTAGGCTTCAACAGTATGGGAACCCAGAACTTTCAGTGTTCAAGCTGGATTTAGAAAAGGCAGAGGAACCAGAGATCAAATTGCCAACATCCACTGGATCATAGAAAAAGCAAGAGAATTCGGGAAAAACATCTACTTGTGCTTCATTGACTACTCTAAAGCCTTTGAACGTGTAGATAACAACAAACTGTGGAAAATTCTTCAAGAAATGGGAATACCAGACCACTTTCTCTGCTTTCTGAGAAACCTGCATGCAGATCAAGAAGCAACAGTTAGAACCAGACTTGGAACAATGGACTGGTTCCAAATTGGGAAAGGAGAATGTCAAGGCTGTATATTGTCACCCTACTTATTTAGCTTATATGCAGAATACATCATGCAAAATGCCGGGCTGGATGAAGCACAAGCTGGAATCAAGATTGCCAGGAGAAATATCAATAACCTCAGATATGCAGATGACACCACTGTTATGGCAGAAAGTGAAGAGGAACTAAAGAGCCTCTTGATGAAGGTGAAAGAAAAGAGTGAAAGAGCTGGCTTAAAACTCAACTTTCAAAAAACAAAGATTATGGCATCCGGTTCCATCACTTCATGGCAAACAGATGGGAAACAATGGAAACAGTGACAGACTTTATTTTCTTGGGCTGCAAAATCACTGCAGGTGATGACTGCAGCCTTGAAATTAAAAGACGCTTGCTCCTTGGAAGAAGAGCCAAGACAAGCCAAATATATTAAAAAGCAGAAACATTACTTTGCTGACAAAGGTCCATATAGTCAAAGCTATGGTTTTTCCAGTAGTCTTATATGGATTTGAGATTTGGACCATAAAGGAAGCTGAGAGCCAAAGAACTGATGCTTTTGAACTGTGGGGCTGGAGAAGACTCTTGAGAATTCCTTGAACAGCAAGGAGATCAAACCAGTCTATCTTAAAGGAAATCTGTCCTGAATATTCATTGGAAGGATTGATCTTGAAGCTCCAATATTTTGGCCACCTGATGGGAAGAGCTGACTCATTAGAAAAGCCCCTGATGCTGGGAAAGACTGAAAGCAGGAGGAGAAGGGGACAACAGAGGACGAGATGGTTGGACGCCATCACCAACTCAATTGACATGAGTTTGAGCAAGCTCCGGGAGATGGTGAAGGACAGGGAAGCCGGCCTGCTGCAGTCTGTGGGATCGCAGAGTCAGACATGATAAGCAGCTGAACAACAGCAGCAAATTGTCTATTTCAATTATACAAAAATAGTAAATTCTAGAGATATTTTGTATAATATTGTGCTTATAGTTAACAATGCTATAGTGTATACTTAGAATTTTGTTAAGAAGGTAGATCTCATGTATGTATTTTTGCCACATTTATATACATAAATGATATAGCTAACCGAATTGTCAGTTTAACCAGTGGTTTAACCAAATGTCTAACCAACTGTCAGGACATAATGAAAATATTCCTAGTGATACATAGACTTGAATGACCAGCCATGAGAAACCCACATTGAAGACATTCTTTGAAGTGTCCTTTAAGAAGAGAACTAAATTCAAGCATCTATGCAAGGTCTAGCAGATGCAAAAGTGATAAAAAATCTTGGCAAAGTTACTTAACTAGACTGTTTTTATTGATAGGATCAAACAGAAAAAAAGAGAAATGGCCCGTTTCAGCACAGATGAATCTTGGTAGTATAATTTTGAGTGAAAAAAAGAAATCTTAGGTTCTGGTGCTCAGCTATATAATCCTGCAAGTTTGAAAACAAATAAAGCTAAAAAAATTTTACTTTTAAACTTACATTTAAATCTGATAAAATGACATTTACAAGAATGGTAAGCATGATATTCAGCATAGTTACTCTGAAGGGGTGGGGTTTAGGGATAGGAAGGGAGGGGAGCACAGGTAATTGTCCATTGCCTATAACACTGGGTGGTGCTCTTTGGGTCTTCAGTTTCTTAGAAATAAACAAAAATACATAAATAAAAAATAACTGAGAGTCATGTATGAACCAACGATGATAACGTGCCACGAGGTAAGTTGGGTATTATGGTAACTTTGTGTACATGAGTCCATAAGAAACAGAAATTAAGGAAATACAATGCAGTCTTATTTATTTGTCTTCTTAAACTTGCGAGCTGTTTCATAGTCAGCGTTAGGGACCTTTGCACAAAATAGGCCTGGGCAGAAGTGGATTCCAAAGTTCACATGTGCCTTCCGGCTTCCAAGCCTACCCCAGCCTACCCCAGCCTAGCTCACCCTCCTTAGACGGTGCTACAAGGGAGTGTAGGCCAAAGGAAGTCAGGTAGAGGTGATCAAAATACAGGTTTGAGGGCCAGAGAGTTTCATTTCAGCTCCTATTCCTGCCACAAAGGAGCAACTCTGGGCAAATTATTTAACCCCTCTAGTCTGATAAAATGTGCACATTGCTTAAGTCTGATAAAATGGTTGGTGATCACATTGCAAAGTGCTTGGCACATGGCAAGTGCTCAAAAATATTAGCAAAAAATTATAATGAGAAAGAGAGTTAGAACAATAAAATATGAGCAAGAAGCATTTCTCCAAAAAAGAGAAAAAATCCTGGGGGATTTAGATTGGGTTCTTTGATCCAAGATTGTTAATAAAGTCTGGAATTCTGTAATAGTTCCTCAACCTTCATCACATGCATTCTGTTTGCTTTGTTTGTTTCTTAGTTTCCTAGTAAACATTTTTTAAAAGTCCAGCCTTATTTTTGGCTGAGTGAAGGGGGAAAGGACTTGGCTGGAAAAGCAAGAAGGAAGCTATTGTGTTCCTGGTGAAGCTGCCACCCAGGTCTCCTGGGACTCAGAGATGGGTCGGAGACAGTAAAGGGACCTCATGTTTGTGGAGCCCCTACTCAGGGTAAGGTACGGTGTTCTGTGTTCTCTCAAAGATCAGAACAAGTTTGGGTAATGTCACTTCCAGTCTATGCACTAGACAGATCCCAGTGAGTGAAGGGAACTCAGAGGAGCTGGGTGCTAGCAGTTAGCAAGTGTGTTCTCCAGCACCTGCTCAAAGGGGGTTGAATGCAAGTCCTGCCAGCCGGAGCCCACCTGCCTGGCCCAGCATGTGGATGCTGTTTCTGTCTTCTGCTCTCTCCAAGCCCCTGCCCACCTCCTGATGCCTCCACTTCAGTTGCCAGGAAGGACATGGAGGTACAGAGAAGCAAGCCCTCAAGCTCCCCAGCTTTTGGAAGTCAGCAGCCTCTGGCCCTTCCTGAGGTCATGTAGGCCTCTGTGGGTTACCCAGGCTCGTTCCTTGGTTTGTGCTGGGGTTTCTGGGAGTTTCCCGGTTGACTCCAGTTTGCCTGTAACTCCAGTTGCCAGTTTACCTCTTCCTCTGTGTCCCGCTGTCCCTCCAGCTCCCTTCCGGCAAACCCTTGGGAAGGAGCCAGAGTTCCCTCTCCCAGCATGCGAAAGCTCAGATTGTGGAGGGCTCTGGGTCCTATCTGGTAGCTGGCACAGGACATATGGGCAGCCCAGGCGTGGGGCTGATTATGGGGCGGGTGGCAGCCTCAAAAGGCCGCTGCTGATAGACGGCGGTGGCCTGGCCCCACATTGACTGGTGACATCTGAGTCTTCGTTGCGTTCGGAGCTACATCTTTTGTCTTCCTGCTTTCCTGAAATAAGGAATGACAAACAATCCCAGAACTGGAGCCACATGTCCCCAAATGCGTGTGGCTCAGCATCAGTCATGTTTTTCCAATTATCCCTTGTTCTGAATGCCACAGTTAATACGCGCGTGCACACTCACACACATACCCAGGACCATTTTTAGCCAGACATTCAGGCTCCTCTTTTCCCAGAACCCCATGGCCCTTCAAAGCCATGCCCCACCCAACCCCTCCATCTCTGCTCCATGTCCTCCACAGCCCCCTGGCCTCTGGGCTCATCCCAGCTCTGGGAAGGCTACTGTCTCAAGACAGGATATACTTGTTTTGATGTTGCCTGGAACCCTCCCACCCTTCTTGGGATCTAAATCCTGCCTGTCCTTAAGACCCAGCACAAGGCGTCTGTCCTTCACGACAGCTTCCCAAGTCCTGTTCCCCTGGCTCGTCTCCCTGAAAACTGCATTCTGATCCCAGTCGAGGGTCCACATGAATCCCTCCTAGCCTTTCTCGGAATCTAAGAATACTTATTACAGAGTTTTAAAAATAATATTTCGGGTGGATAACAAAAGGAAAATAGATCCATTGGAAATACAGATATATAGAATAAAGAAAATAAAGATGATCCCATTCCTTCTACTTGAAGGTAAGCATCATTCACATCTCCAGAGAGTCTGAAAGGAAGGCCTTTTTCTAGACACACACACGCACGCACACACACACACTTGTACTCACTTTTTTAAAGAAAGAGAATTGAAGTCATACTTACATATGGCTTCACAACTGCTTTTTTTCATCCAACGATGTATTGTGAACAGCTTTCCACAAAAAAAAATCCCCTTTTTTAATGTCAATAGATTCCACAAATGACCACATAAGAGCCCTTACATTTTTCAAAAAACATTTTATTATGGAAAAGTTTGAACATACAAAAGTAAGACAATGGTATAATAGCCCCCCATGTGCTCATCATCCAGCGTCAATAATTATTAACATTCTCTCCTTCTAGTTTCATCTACCCCCTGCCTTTTTTCCCTTGAGTATTTTAAAGAAGAGCCCCAGATATCATTTGATTTCACTGTAAACCGCAGTTGTCTTTATAAGGTCTGCTGTTTGAGAAACTGCCTTGTAACCCAAAGGCGGTCTGCACGCAGGACCACTTTCGAGTGAATCTGTGTTTCGTTCGTGACAGCAGCATTGATGATTTGAAAAATAGTCACACATATACATGCAAGTTGTACTATTTATTCAACCTTCGGTCGATGCTTGTAGGGCATATGGATGTACAGCTCCCTTGCAAGAGTTCCAGCCCACAAGCCGTCACTGCTGGTCTGATCCACTCACTCAGGCATTCAATCAAACTCTGCCAAACATTTGTCTCCAGTTGGTTCACACATGTGGGTTCCTCTCCTGACCCCACTGCTCCACCAATAAGCTCCTTCGGCTTCTGTCCTGCACACAGAACTGAAGACATTAAACCAAATTCTGATCCTGAAGTTGCTTAACATGAGAGGCTGTGAGGTCCTCTGGGGTCTCCTAGAGCCATCTTCCCATGCTGCTCGGAAGGACACTGGGCTGTGGAGGGGGAAGAATTCCTTCAGGGGAGGGCTGGAATCTCAAGCTTTCTGTCTCCTAGCCTGTGCTCTTCACTTTATCTGCTTACGGGGGCAGAACATGATGGAAATGTGACCTTGAGGATGCATTTTTAGCATCTTCACTGAGTTATCTCTATACTGGCTCCTTATTTGGTTCCAGGGAGTTCTGGGGCCTGAATTCTACAGTTCACCGCCTTGCCTTCCAGCTGTCCTGCCTAGGAAGTCTCGAACACAAGGATAAAATCCAAAAGGGAAACAAAATAGCAGCTCCCTAATCCCCGAATGCATGCCCAGCATCTCCCCAAAGCAAGGCTGCTCTGATGAGCTGGGTGGACAGGAAGCTCTGCCTGGAAGTCCAAGGGGAGCTTCCCACCCCTGCCCCCCCATGGCTCTGTAGCCCGGGGCAGTGTGGCAGGCTTGACAGCCACCTGCCCACTGTCCATAGGCTAGGAGCTCCTGGTCCACCCCGCCTCAGGCAAGCCGTGAGAATCTAGCCGCCTTGTCCTCTGGGAGCCACGTTGTAGCACACGAAGTGAGAGGAGGCAGGAGGCTGGCCTGGCCTGCCTGGGAAGGGCAGGTCCCAGGAAGTGAAAGAAACAAGAGGTGGTGTCTGAGTCAGCCCACCCACCGTGAAGTGCCCAGTCTTGACCAGATCCCCAGTGTGGCTGGCTGGGGCCAGAAGGGAGGGAGAAGAGGAGAAGGTCTGTGATTCTTCACCTGATGTTCCTTAGACTGGAGAGGGATGGACTGGGTGTTTCCCTGAAGGTCAAGCTGAATTGTGGGGGTCAGAATCTCATCCCCTCCCCCAGCATGTCAGAAGCTGTAGTGTTTACTATTTTGACTATTCGACAGTCACTTTGTTGAAACAGAGGTCAGCCGGCGTCTCTGAGCCACTGTGCTGTGTACCGTGTGGGCCGCAACGACGCCGGGATGCTGCTATAGAAAGTCTGTGTGTTTTACTCCTCTTTCTTCTTTACCATCCTCCTGCCAGACGTTTTAGGTTGGAAGACTAGGTCCTCTCCCACTTCCCTGCCTACCCTCCCTTTCGTCCTATTGCAACTTTGGGCTACCTACTGAGGGCTGCGTCTTATTCTGTACTTGGGGCTTCTGCAGATTGGAGGTTCCCAGATGAGGACTGAAGCAGTTAGACAGAGGCAGCAGTAAGGAGAGGGTCCCGGGAGAAAAGCAAAGGAAGCGCCGTAAAGAGATGGCCGGCCATTAGACATGCCCTGGACCCCTGTGTCCCATCCCCCACCACTGAAGATGAGGAATCAGAGTCTTCGAGGCAGAAAACGTTCCAAAGCTTCTACTTGGGAACCCTGCCAGGAGGGCTCCCCGATCTCCAGCCAAAATGAGATTCAGGGCAAGAATCAGGTAGTACCAGCCCAAAAGATGGGGGCTTCGGCTCTCCAGGGAGCCCAGGTCTGTCTTAAGAACCCTAGAGTCCAAAATCAGGCAGGTTAATTCCTCCAGTTCCATTCTTCTTTCTCAAGATGCTATTTGAGGTTTTTTGTATTTCCATACAAATTGTGGGAGAGGGAGAAGGTGGGATGATTTGGGAGAATGGCATTGAAACATGTATAATATCATATGTGAANTTGCCATCGCCTGGAGTAGCCCCCGGAAAGCACGGGAAACGCTGGCGGATCCAGCAGGGCAGCAGCTGGAGCTGTCTTTCCATATCCCCATCAAACAGCGGTTCTGGGCAAGATATCTTCAAGGCTGACTCAGGGGCCAAGGCTGACTCAGTTTCTGCTGCTGAGGAAAACCTAGAGTAAGGGCTTAGACTCTGAATCCTCCCGAAGCTGAAGATGAGAACCAAAGTTATTGAACTGCGCTATGCATTCCCAAAGAGAACTCCTTGAAATAAGGGGGGTTCATCTTCATTATCACGTCAAGGCATTGCCACCATCGTCACCAGCATTCCCAGCCTCGTGGCCATCATCATTGCTATAACCGTCTTAACTGTCATCATTTCCGCATCATCCCCTTTCCTGCCACCGTCATCAGCTTCGCCACCTTAACCACAGCGTCCCCACCATCACCACCATCACGTTCACCAACACTGCAGTCACCGCGACCACCAACTCCATCACCACCACCGTGCACACATCCCCACCATCACCAGCACTCCCACCACCAGCACCACCAGCACCGGCATTGTTCACCACCACCTTCTTCACCACCACGCCACCATCCCCACCATCACACTTGTGAATTCAGAGAGTATGGCGCAGGGAAAAGGAATCTGATTTACCCTGTGTTGGCTGCTAGTTTGTAGTGTGACCCCAAGCAGCTCTCTCTCTTGGCTAATCTTTACGGTATTTTTCCATTTAGCAAAGGACTCCAGTGCATCTTCTCTGAGTCAGGCAGTCCTGCATGAAGCAGAGAGTAGGCTGAAGTTATTGTAGGTCGGATTGGCTGCCAAACCTAAAGCCAAACAATCAATGNTAATCTTTACGGTATTTTTCCATTTAGCAAAGGACTCCAGTGCATCTTCTCTGAGTCAGGCAGTCCTGCATGAAGCAGAGAGTAGGCTGAAGTTATTGTAGGTCGGATTGGCTGCCAAACCTAAAGCCAAACAATCAATGGTGTTGCCTAAAGACTGACCACACCCAAGGCTTCCTGACAGCAGTGGTCATGGTAGCTGCTGTTTGGGATGTGACCTTGCCTGGGTTAGAATACCCAAGGGCAATCAAAGGTTTTATGTTTTATCCAGTTCCTGTGGGAAGCCAGTAAATGCATCACTAAACTCAGAATTGATGAGAACTGATGCGGAAGTGCAGGAGAGAACTTAGGGCTCAAGCTCTAGTGCATATCTAGTGAGGCCCAAGGAGGGTGAGGCCCTCCCCATTGGTGGCACAGCAGAGATGCATGGCTGGGCTGGACCATAATCTTCAGCTGCTCAGCGTTCTCTGGAGTTGCTGGAGGAGGATGGTGGCCGGGGTGGGGCCTGTCTGGGATAAGAACAGGAATGTTGCTAGAATACAGCTCAAGGGTGAAATAAAGGCCATAGGCTCTGGGTGATGACAGAGGCAGCTGCCACAAGCCAGAATCCCAGCCACATCTGGGCTGCTGATTGCACAACCCAGCTGTCGGCTGGGCCTTCTGACTCCCTGGTGGGATGGGCTGGCTGGGGGGCTGGAGGAGGGTGGGCAGGAGGCCTTGGGAAAATTCAGCACCTGCTGGTGGGTCTGGTAAGGCCTTCCTCCTTTCTGAGGATGACCTGGCTGAGGATGAAAGCGGGGGCAGAAAGCCAAGGGCTCCTTCTCAGTTGTCAGTGTTCCCTTTGCTTCCACCACCCCCTGCTCTCTGGGTCACCCCGCATGTCCCTGAAAAGGGAATTTCCACAGTTCCCTTCCCACCCGTCCTGAAGACTGGGCAGGGTGGAGGGTGAGCCGAGGGACAGAGAAGAAATGGAAATTCCCTTAAAGTTGGTGATAGTGGGGGATGCCATGTGTAGGACTGAAACTACAGATCTGTGGCACCAAGTCCATTCCAGGAAGGCTGTGTTCTCCGATCCCCCCTCACCCCACACCCTCTCATAGAACCCCAGTGTACCCAAGGGCCCTTTGTTTTCCGGAACCTGTAAGGGGTTGGGCTGTCCACCCTTTCATCAGTCTGTGCCCCTCGTCTGACTTCTCCCCACACACATATCAAGGCTGGGACCTGAAAAGAAGCCATCCCTGAGGTCAAGGGCCGCGTCTCATTTGGGAAAAGGAGTTCCCTCATGCCTCCCCCACAGGACTGGGGTTCCCAAAAGAATGGATGCCAAGTACTTGAGGGAGCAGGGAGCTGGTGGGGCCTTCCTTCTTCTTCACAATCAAGAAGAACCAGGCCCTGTGATAAATGAGACACCACTGCTCAGTTTAATGCTCCAATTTTTTTTTCCCCTGAGAACTGGGACAAGAGTCCAGAAAATACATTTCCTCAACTCTAAGATTTTATAGATTTTGAGAAGCACTAAACTACTGCATAATTGCACTCATCTCACACGCTAGGAGAGTAATGTTCAAAATCCCCCAAGTCAGGCTTCAGCAATA